>QVRM01003715.1:0-83949 GCA_003439945.1 Dermanyssus gallinae | reverse complement strand
CTACTATTACTATTAAAAAAGTGATCACTTACAAATGGACTACAGTATTTTTTTGCGACAGATATTTATTAACTAAACTAAAAATATCTTTAGCTGCTTCTTTTATTGGCTGCTTGCAAACTTTAAGCGAGTGAGCGTTCATCTATGATAGTGGCAAGGGGCTACTTAATTTGCGTTCACATTGTTTAATTTTGCCTTTGCTGGAATTGCATTAGGTTTTACCAACGTTTCTCATTTAAGTCATCTAAACACGCACACACACCACATGCAAAAGCTTTCTAAATTGGAATAGCTCGAACTTGATTACCCGAGACATTAGCACTCCATTGGAATGAGCCAGCCTCTATCTGCAGCGTTTTCCATCAACCTTGACCTGTGCATGTTCTGGCCTCGAGGAGACGACAGAGAGAGAGAGGGAGTCTACTTACCAATGGCGCTAGTGTCGAATTACTGACTGTACTCTACCGAGAAATAAACATAAGTGAGCTCTCAAATTCCGTATTTGACTTATGTCCGCAGATGCGACGTTGGCTCAGAGCATGATGTCACGCTTTGCAAGAGCCTCTGGAGCTACAGTGGAACTGGTGGAGCATCGACAACAAGGTCAGCGTACCAGACCGACTTCGGGCTTCAACAATGGCGGCAGTAGCACCAATACCACCGGTTGCTCATCTGCGTCGTCCATGTACCAGCATCTTCTGCATCATCAACAACAACAACAACAACAACCCCAGCAACAACTGCATGCTGGCGATCAGCAGACAGCGCGTCGCGAGTACTTTATTCGTGCCTCTGGCACGCAACTGCAGGTGGACCTGGCGCGAGAGGAGATCAACAAAACGCTACGTAGTGTAAGTCTCAAATCAACGAAAACACAATCGTTGTATTGCCCCGTACCCCACTGAATGAACAGCGTAGGAGCGTACGTAGAGATGTAAAAAGCCGTCTCTCTTGCCCCGACTGCAGTTCCCGAATGGAACTCGTGCAGTTATTCTTGTACTGCAAAATTAAACACATAAACAACAGAGGAACAGGAGTCCTTTTTCCGCGTTTGAGCTTGAGTGGAGGCGACTGCGCAGAATTCCCTAGCACCAGGTTTTACGATACGTGTTTCTAATTAGCGTGTTCTGCGCCGCTTGTGGTGTTATTGCAGGCAAATGCCGGTGAAAGGGTGACGCTGAAGATGGACGTTTCGTTCTCGGACCACTCGTTCATCATTGGCCGCCTGGGCAAAGGAATTCAAGGCGTGATGCGGGCCACTGGTTGTCACATTCATTTTCCGGATTCCAATCGAAATCATCGTTCCGAAAAAAGCAATCAGGTAGGAGACGCACGATGAGTGAGTGGGCTAAGTCGTGGGCTTGACGCTCTGTTCAGCAAGTGCACTCGGTATAATTTTTTTTATGTAGATAGGTGATCGCCAATCGAACAAGTTTTTCGGGTTTTCACTTGCACGCAATCGTGGTTCAAGGCTTACGCAATTTGTCGAGAGTCTCAATTCAAACTGGACAACATCCTGAGTTAAACTTTATCGAGTCTTGTCCGGCGTACCGAAGAGCGAATGTGTCCCTACAGCATGTCATTCTTGCCCTAGATATGAACAAATACATGCCACCTAAGAAAGATTTTGAAAGTGCTGACGATCCAGGCTACTTCTTGGATTCTTGCGCCTAGTGTAGTGTGCGGTTGATGGTAGTGTCCGATGGTTTACAAATAACAGTATTCTGGTTTATAGTATGAAGTTATTCATTTGAGTAAACAATAGACGAGAAAAAGTTATATAAAAGTATGAATATATTTATCATCACCATGATAGACGAGACCGTTTTACCAACAATTGCTCAAACGCATGATTAGAGACTGAATCCATGAGACTGAATCTTTGTTTTCATATTACCCAGCTAGTCAAAACATCATACCTACTCTCCAACGCGAGTAGAATGATGTTTTGACTAGAATGTAGTCATTCTTTTGTAGATCATATAAGATCTCGGAGTCACAATGATCCAATTGGAGTCTAATTGGATTTGTCAGTCTCAGTTGCAACACTATATTTTGTTGCTTCATCCTGAAAATTCCTTTTTTAATGTTAAAACTGTGTAAAAGCTTAGTTAAGAGAATTGTACGTATTGCTGCGAGGTGTCGCAACTTTATCTGAGTAAACATGAAGAAGCAATGGTGCGCGTTTCAGTCAAGATTTGTATGACATGTGGCTCGAAGGAGTGATACCGAACGAGATCAGTTACATCTAGAACCCATTATAAATTTATACTCAACGGCGGATTTCCCCATGCATAATCGCAAGTAAATTATATTGTCGAAACCCGAATATTTGGGGTATTTTTGTCGCCCCCTATCTGTGGCGAGCCGATTTGCTAGCGCACTTCTGTGGTATCGACTCAACTAACCTAGGTTCTCAATATTCCGTGAATCCTAGACTAAGGGTCAGCTCGGACTAAATTAGCTGCCTGTGTGCATGACAAATGGCTAGATAAGCAGAGAAAAACCAACTCATTTGCACCGGTTTGCACTTCATTGCACCAACAGATAAATGGATGGAGAATATGTTTTAACTATTTTAATCTCTGACATATATATTGAGACACTTTTGATACTTGATATATATCGAGGCACGATTGGTACCTAATGTGGTATACGGTATGTATACATATTTTGTACTTAATTTTTTTTATTAAGATCAGTATACGTATATATATATATATATATATATGCCTTTCTTCTGTTTCAGGTGTCTGTGGCGGGGCCGCCGGCTGGCGTGGTAGCGGCCCGCGAGAGAATTCGCGAGCTACTTCCCATATCTCTAGCATTCATGGTCGACAAAGACGATTACAAGAGAGCTGTAACTACATCTTCCGAGTCCGGATCCACTGGAGGCAGACTAGAACCGAGACCCAAAGTGAAGAACATGATTGAGGTACGTCTCTTACCGATGTTGTATATCCACGCTTGGCGAGATCATTGGATGGCGCTTTAATTTGGCTGCGACGTATTTAACTTTGAAGACCTGAACTTGAAGAACTTTAAGACCTGTTTAATAGTAAGAAGTTCCTTGAAGAACTTTAAGACCTGTTTATAGTAAGAGCCAACAGTCACAACTTAATTAAGGCAGGCTCTGTGTGGAACCGTGTAGGTATCGTTTGACCACATTCGTAGTAGGATCACGTTTGGAAGCTTGAAGTAGTCTTTGCGAAACTAATGCATACGACGCGCCGCCTTATATAGCACACCTGGTTCGATAAGTTCTGCTGTGTACGGGAGATTCTCTAAATGCAGAACTTTGTGTCGGCGTTCCGCAGACCCTGCAGAACGAGTTCCGCATGACAATAACGTGGCTGCCCATGGAAAACTTTTCGTGTGCCATGGTCACGGTGCGCGGTCGCCGAAGCAACTTTGAGCGCATCCGAGAGGGTCTTCGCAGGCTGACCGCTTTCCTCCGTCCTGGACAGCCGCCGCCATGCGTACACCTCGGCATCGAGGTTTCACCCCACCACCTGAGCTTCGTCGTCGGCAACGATGACGCGAAGCTCCGCGCCCTCATGGACGCCACTCGAACCGAGTTTATAATGGCGCCAGTGAGGTCGGACACGTCGCACCATATTCCCACGGTACGGATCTTTGGCCAGGTCGACGACGTTTACCAGGCGTGGCTGGCGTTCATGGATCTCCTTCCCGTCGTGCTTCTGATTGATCTGCCAGAGACAATGGGTGGTGCAGCATGGCGTGGTCGAGGTGGCGTAGCTGAACCCTATCGCGATGGCCAAGCAGGAGGAGCACGCAACTTGCCCGACGATTTGCGACCTCTTTGTAGGGGTTCGCCCTCGTCGCCTGGCGCTGGCTGGGGACATGAACAGCAGCACCACAATCATCGCATTACGCTCGAAGAGCTGCATGCACTTCGCGATTTAGGAGTTTTGTCTCCGGAGGCGTTGACGACGGCGGTTTCCGCTGCCGCAGAACCGGACAGTGACACCACCGGACTTCTGCATCCAGGTGAGACTGCAGGCAGACACGTATTTCGTCGTATCTTACAGGATTTGTGAAGAGACGTGTTGGTCTGAGGTCTCTCCGTAATCACTTGGTGGAGTTTTGACGATTTTTTAGGTTTTATTGCTCTAGAATCTTTAAAAGTAATTATTTAAAAGTTAACAAATCGTTCTCTCTGTTTCAAATCGACTTAGGTTTTTAGCTAGACAGACGTTCCAGTGTAGCTCATATACAGAAGAGAAGTCTACTAGGTGGCAGACTTCTTATAAACATGTGGCAATTACGACGTCTGTCAATGCTATCGACCGCAGGTTTCCGAAGTCTGATATCAATGACTGCCCAGCTGAACTCGATGCTTCAGAGTTTCGAGATTTCGTTGACGCTTCGGTTAGGCCGTGACTCGCGCCACTGGAAGATGGTAGCAAAAGGCCCCGAGAGACACGTTGATCTTCTTATGGACGTATATCGGGTACTCCGAGATCCCAAACGAGACGCAGTTGCACTGATGAGGGATATCCTTATTGCTACTCCTCCACCGCTGCCGTAAGTATATATATATATATATATATATATATATATAAATACCGCCTCCACCGGTATACAACACTGGGAAATAATATACATATATGTATATATATATATATATATAATATACAATGTTGAATGAAGACATTGGCTTACGAAAACTCTTAAGCAAGAGCATATTTTTATTGTCAGTAAAAGCTGCAGCATAGTCCTGCACAGGTAGTACAGACTTTGCTATTCGAACGAAACGAAACATTTAATTCGAATGAAACATTTTATGTAGTCAGTCAAATGTCTAGCATATGTATGTTTACAGATGTCATCCAGATGTCTGTTGTACTTGCCATGGAGATTTAATATTTGCCGTGTCCAGCCGGTGACTTGCTTATATGTGTGATTGCAAGCACGCACACACCACCGCGCCTTGCTGGCAGATGTAAACGCGTCACGAATTTCACTGCTGCAGTGCATTTATAACTAAGACTTACTTTTGCTCAAAAAACATCCGTTGCTTGTGCCAAGTACGATCTGACGATCTACTGCGACTGTGCGCGGCCTACTGTACGCAAAGTGGTGGTGGTAGTGGTGCACGTTTTTGCGGGCACGTGAATTTTTAGCGCAACAATTCGCACTAATGAACGATTCAATTAATTAGTGTATATTTTGTTTTCCTTTATGGCTGTTGCATGATATGTCATGATGAGTCTGCCTCCTGCGGTAGTTTGATTCGCCCGATCTATGTATCTCTATATCTGTGTAACGTATCGTTTGCTTTTGTTGTTTTTGCTGTTGTTGTCGTCGTTGTCGTTCGTCGTCGTCGTCGTCGTTGTTATCGGCGTGGTTGCGGCTCGCCACGGCTGGTGCTTTGTGGGAATGTGTGCGCTGTGTAGCTATGCAATACCATCGTCATCGGCATCAGCAGCGGCATGCTCGTCGCTACGCGACGGCATGACTGGTTGCGCTGGCATCATCGGTGGAGCGGGCAGTCCACGACGCCTGAGCTCGAATTGTCGCCGCGGAGATCCGGCTGGATTACCACCGGTCCGTTCAGGCGGTTACGTCACCGGCCAATGGGCGTCACCACCACCAACAGCATCACTACGATTTCGGCTGTGTTCCATGTGAAGGTGAGCCAGCGGCCCACATGCCGTCAGCGACAAGTTGTTCGTGTCGAGTGAATCGTTCGTTTGGCCCCGATGTTACATGAAAATTACATCTGCTGTAGCATGCATATATATATATATATATATATATATATATCTCTATATATATATACATACATACATATAATATATATACATATATATACGTGTGTGCAGTCATGTATTTTGTTTTTATATGCATTGTTTTTGGCACCAAGACGCCAACAGGTGCAAACATATGTTTGTGAGGCTTCGGGAATTCCGCTCTCTAGGCACGTGTGTGAGAAAAGGAAGAGCCCCTCGAGGACTGTACGTTATAGTGAAGCATACAATCCGTTGATAACTTGGGAGTATTATGTGTAGCCGTGCCACTCGATAGTCGAAAGGATAGGCCTACTTGACGGTCAGCGGGGACCTGTTCAACATTTGCCACCGCCATATACCGAAAGCACTCGTCTAACGGTCGGTGTGCGACAGGCATCCGCCATGATCATCTAAACGACCACCTTTGAGCGGATCTATACTCAATAGAAAGGATAAAAGGTGACCTAACGCCATGCAGAACCATTCACCAGAATGTCCGCTTTTGTTAATGTTTTCAATGATCGAGCCCTTAATTTTTTCATCGATCCTTCCGGTCCCTGTGGTTTTGCGCCTGCCGTTCAACAAAACAAATCCCACTTGTTACACGCACGTCATCATTTGCTCTAACATCCAGGCGTTCTCTAACGGCTCGAGGCCAAGTGCGTTGTCTCATAGTCTGTACTCGGCCGCATTGTCGACTTTTACATGCCAAATCCGAACTGGCCGACTCTTGGCGGAGCTGACCGACGACGATGTTTCCGCGGTCCCAAGCTATCGGTCGCCTATGTTCTGACTCCGATCAAATGGAACAGCTTCGCAAAATGCACTTCCTTCGCACAGCAAACATTCAGCCTCGACCTCCTGTTCAGAGGAAACTGACGGTTCACCGGTGATATAAAAAAAGGAGCTTTAGAGCCGTCAGGAGCTTCTCCAAAGGCTCTGACGCGCCTTTGGAGACCTGCTAGACTTGCTGTGTCTTAATATGGGGAACTGGGCGAACGTTTTCGCTGCCGCGCTGGCCAAGCTCATCGACATGTTCTGTAGGGGCCGAATGCCCATCATCTTCGGGGCCAAACCATATGCGTTAAGGACGAAAAACGACTCTGTACGGTCCTTTGTCTATTCTTCTATCCCTACGCCGTCTCGCCGCTTAGGTATGTTGCTGGATCAACACAAATTACATTTTTGAGGAGAACGGTCACCAAGATGCTAAGAACCTCGAGCTTTCCGCGCGTTTTCGAAAAAAAACAAACGAAAAACGACTTTTGTGTGAGGGAATCGCTGGAGTTTCACCTTCTTGCGTTCTACCTACTAAAAACTCCTGGACTATTTTCTACTTCTAGAAGGATCAGCCACGTTTGCAAGTTACCCGAGCTGGGGACAAGAGTTAGGTAAAATTCACTGTTAAATGCATTTTCTGTATGACTTAAGCATATTTCATATTTTAATTGACTTCAGCATATTTCATATTTTAATTGACTTAAGTGTATTTCATATTTTAATTGACTTAAGTGTATTTCATATTTTAATTGACTTAAGCATATTCATGTTTTGATTGACTTAAGCATATTTCATATTTTAATTGACTTAAGCATATTTCATATTTTAATTGAATTTAGACGGTGTTGAAATTACTACTTTTTACTGATTGCATTGGAATTACTACTTTGTTGCTGCTTCCTGATCTGAATTGATATCCAGTACACCGCAATCATCTGTCGAGATGCCATAGTTCGGATGAAATTGACATGGTTTAATGGACACAGAGCGCGTGCAGACAATTGTTTGCGATTGTTATGTTTCTTTGTCGCAATACTGTTAACATAAGCAACTTTAGTCTCCACAAAGGCAATATGCCTACAATTTTCAACAGAGTAATTACGTGCACAGTTACAATAGAACTAGCCGGCGATTTATTAGAAAATTTGGGATTACGTCTACGCCTTTTGGCTTTCATTAAGCTGCGCCTTATCTGTATGTGTCCGTCTGTTTGGAATAAAGAAGCGCAGTGTACTAGCTAAGCGACTGAACAATACAGGAACTCAACGAACGAAGCTATCAACGTGTCATAGTGTCGCTTTCTTCCTTTATTCACCACTGCGACGTGACGGCTTAACAAAGCTACAATGTTATTCTCTAGAAGAAGATTGTACTCCCTCTATATCTCTTTCCATTGATATTTGTGTCACATTTTACTAAGTAAAATAGCGCGATCATGCTACGCAAAAGCTCGAAAACTGGCTTTACTGGGGAGGCAATAGTCTGAGCGTACACACATTATGTGAACTGCCAAAACACAACGACTTTTTTGAAGAATAGTTTTCGATTAATAGTATTATAATTCATGTATTTAGATTGTTGCTGGTTGCGCTCGTTAGAGCAAGACCTGTGTTCAAACATAGTGTTTGAGTTAGCGTTGTTAATAGTAGTGGACAGTAGAAGTATTAGTAAAATCGTATTAGGGTGTTTGCGTTAAATGATAATTACCATTACGAATGTCTGCGTTTAGCCCTAAGTTCACAGGAGACGTACCGGATGTTCTCCAAGCTGTTAAAGATCAGTAGAGAGCTCAAAGCCGGAGACTCGCCACTTGGACTTTATGCCGTATCGCCTGCGCAGAGCCCTCGAGCTGAAGAACGCCGATCCTTTATTAAGGCTTCAATGTCCACCATAAGCACCAATAGCGATACAACAGGTAAGTAGTGTAGAGTTTAATTTATTCAAATACCAACTTTGATGATCTTATTATTTGATAACAAAGTTGGTATTTGGTTAATAAATTAATCAAATACTACATTTTTGCTTCATCTTAAAATGGGAGACAGTTAGTTACCTTGCCTATTAGTGATGAATAGATTATATATATACATACATATATGTATGTATGTATATATATATATATATATATTGTTCTCTTTTTTTGTGGGCATGTAAGTGCTTTTTGTTTCCTGAGGATACGGGTTTATTCAGCCATCAACAGTCTTCAAAATGGCGTCGCCCGTGCGGACGCGTTTTCTGTGCGCGCTAGTTGTACGCTACATTTGGACCCAAAATAGGGCCATTAATCGACTGCACGTTATGCGTTTACCTAAGTTTTCCGCGAGTTATAGTAGTAACCAGTCGGTTTTTTGTAGTAGCATCTGAATAAAAGCGCTCTTCTCTAACACTGAGGGAGGGCCTTTCCGGTCTTGAGTGAGCGTCTCCGCTACAGAACGTTTTGAGCCATCATTGGCAGGTGCGTTCCCTGCCCTTGCTGTACCTGTTTCGAAGATGACGACGCGATGTTCCAATGAGCCTCGGCACGTTTCCGAAACTTTTGCTATGTATAACAGCACACTTGCTCCTTTGCTGTTGGCCGTTTCTCGGCCCCCTATTACGCAGTAATAGCACGACGATTCGATGCACCAAAAATGTTATCAGCGGCGACTGGCTTCTTAGCCAACAGTCACTTTTTCCAAGTTAATCTTGCCTAGTAGCAACTCGCGCGCGCCTGCATCAAGAGTGGACACAAAAATCGACCAAAACGGTTGCACTTACTCTATTTATAGGCTTTTGGCCATATGCCTTTGTACAAGCTGACTAGCTGCAACATTGTTTAACCAGGCGCGATCTTTTTGGTTTTGAGGCTATAACAATTTACGCCCAGACTGCGGCGGAATGCACCAGGCCTGTGCCTGGCGGTGTCTATCTAAACCTCAGGCCACATTGGAAATGTCTACAATTACGATATATATATATATATATATAGACACGGGCGATAGCCTTTTCTGCAAAATTACCCGAATAGTTTTAATTGTTTGAATGTATGTAATAATGGAAATTATAAGCTCAGTGAAGAATTATTGAACTTAAACAAATTTGCCGTCCGGAAAAAAAAACGGCCCCACAATAAAAAGAAAAAAACAAGAAAAGAAAAAAATATATATATTATAATATTTCGTTTTTTATTTATTTATTTCTATATAAACTTTATTAGCGTATGTATAAAATATGTGGCTATGTGTGTATATATTCCCAGATGCCGTGTGTTCTACTGCGATAGCGAAGGAGCAGCGACTCGGAGACGACGTGTGCGACTACCACGTAGACATTCCTCATGGGTGCGTTACAAATCGGGGCCTGCCGCTCTGTCGTCCTGCCAACGTCAAGCGTTCGGATGAGCGTGACGGCGAAAGCGTGACATTGCTGCACAGCACCATTCCAATTTCGACCAGGACGTCGACTCCTGTGCCGTTGTCTCATCACAGCCGAGCTGGCTGTTGTCCAGGACAGTCTGCCTCATCGAGCCTTACCGCGGCCGTGACGGCTATGGAACGCAGCCTTTCGGTACAGCTGCTTGATTGGTTGATATCGGATGGTTCGATTAAGACGCTTAGCTTGCTGACGGCTAAGCTTACACATCTGTTTACATCTAGCAGCAAAGCTGAACCGTTGCATGAACTGTTGGTTGTTGTTACTGCAACTCGAACAGATTACGCAATTTTCAATTACGAACAATACTACAGACGACTGCTAGTAATGTAACTTACTCTTGGCGTCAATTGTACCACGTTTGTTCTAAACAAGTATTTGTATATGTATTTTTAGTTACCCTAACTTACATCCTATGTAAATCCTAAATACGAGTGCTTCGTCTCTTTCTCTCCTCTTTTCGTGGGTTTATTGTATATCTACCACCGTGCTGCTTGTCCCCCCCAGTGGCACAGCTACTTCGTGGTGCAGTAACGCATCATTCAGAATGATCATTTTTAACAAATGTAATTTAATTTTTTTTATCATGATGCTTTTATTCGAATGCTTGTCGTTTTAAATGTAAACTTCCCGTTTTGGCGATAATGCGACTTGTTATATGAACAGTTATGGCTACCAATTATTACATTCTTGTTATCATCATCGCTATTGCCGTAATTATCACCCATCATATTACTGCTTGAGAATAGTTTTTTGGCGAGTCGACTCATTGGCAGCCAAGTGTTAACTAGAATAATTATGTTGTACAATTGAATCGTATCGCGTCAATTTAGTTTGGTTGTCCCTATAAATAGCACATACACGACGTCCTATTCAACTTGATAGCGGAAACCCCTGTTGCATTGCGTTATTTGCTGTTGTGGTTGTTGTTTCGTTTGTTGCTGTTGTTGTTATTGTTGTTGTTTTTTTTGTTTGTATGACCTCGTTGTGGTGACTGGTGCTGTTGTTGCGTTCGTCGTTATTACTAATACTTTTGCCTGCTGCTGCTGCTGTGTTTGACACTCTCAATATAGGACACTGGTTACTTTAGCAGTCCAGGAGACGAGTATTCGCCCTGGAACCGGGCGTCGATCGAGTCGGCTTCCGGCGATTGCTCAACGCCGCTGAGGGCTCTCCGATCTTCAGTGACTCAATTCGGCGATGATCCTTCGTCATCGGCCTGTTTGACGTTGGCTTCGGCTTCGGCTTCGGCTGCTGCTACTGCTGCTGCTGCTGTGACTCCAACTCCGCCGTGCTTTGCTCGTGGCGAGGTGTGTTGCTGGCTGCGTTTTTAGATCAAGGTTGTCGAGATTTTATGCTCAACGCGCATTGTTGTTGTTGTTGTTGGCGGCGGTGGCATTGATGTGTACGTTTTGGGTTATCATGGTTACGTCCAAGTGCAGTATATGTATGAGATTCTAGGCTGGGACGGAGCGGGGTTACTGTCTAGGACTGCTTGGGGTAACTGTGTAAGACTTCTTGGGGTAACTGTGTAAGACTCCTTGGGCATTCGCAAGTTTTACACGTGACATAGAGGGGTTTTGCGAACAAATGTTACTCGAGATGACTACAAGCATCAACTATAGTAACTTGTGTTAGCCGACGTGTTACGTGTCTCGTATCATTTTATTGTAGTTTGCTAGAACTAGCTGGAAGCCAATGGACGAGGCCTTTCAGTGGTAGTTTCCAGTCTCCCCGTACGTACGGGCCAGACTATAATAGCGGTTGGTCATCACTTTGGACGTTTTCGTTTAGCAGCGTTTTCCTTATGGCACCATTGTTACTCGGATTTTCAGTGTTACTTGTATTAGTGATACAACAGTCAAACGACAACACTTATAATTTGACAGATTCCAAACTTAGGCTCACGGTAATGTAGCGCAGGCTGCACTCTGGATTAAGCTGGGACGATTCGAGCATGGTCAAAGAGACTCGGGCGAAGACAGACCACTTAGGTTGTAGCCACGCTTTACCTGACATAGTACACAACACTAGTTTTTACGAAACCAGGCATTTACTGTGATTGCAAGGGAAAGTGGCGATAAACTAAGACAAATCAAACCGAACGACTTGGAATCACATCAAAGGACGTTCTGATAAAGATATTTCTAAGTTTGATGATTTCGACAGTGCTTTCAATGTCGTAAAGGTCGTTCTGCCGGAGCAGAGTGATTTTAGGGACAACGCCCAGGTGCTTTTGGCACGTTCTCTAGACCGAAATTGAGAGAGCACGGGCAGTCTTCATCGACTACGTCAAAGCATGGGATCGTACTTTTGGGCTTGCCTGTCAAAGCCTTTCCGCTAGCTGGAATAGATAGTTCTCGTATAGCAATAACTTGTTTAGCTGTTTTGCGGATAATTGCCTACATAATGGCTTGAGCTGTAGTGAGCTACGGCTAAGGCGGAATGTAGGTCCTCCAGGGAAATCCACTCAGCTGTATTTCGTTTGTTCTACTGCCTGCTGAGTTAGCCACAATGCGTTCGAGAGGACCTAAGGACACCACAGT
Source organism: Dermanyssus gallinae (assembly GCA_003439945.1). Lineage (NCBI taxonomy): Eukaryota > Metazoa > Arthropoda > Arachnida > Mesostigmata > Dermanyssidae > Dermanyssus > Dermanyssus gallinae. Next base: position 71,456 of record QVRM01003715.1, on the reverse strand, counting down.
AATCATCATATACGCGGATGACCTCGTAGTGGCACACCTCGCGGCTTCAGTGCCATGCGACGTGTCGTCGATGCCGTGATAAGCTACCGAGGTCGTGTAACGGCCTCCAGGTAAATACACGGAAGGCGAAAGCGATTACGTTCTGCGGATTTAGCTGTTGGGCTTCCACCGACCAAAATAGCTGAATTAAAATTATGGTTTGTTAAATATTTTCCACATTGGGGTCTCGGACCCATTAGTTGTCGAACGAGCACGCATTTTACGCAGCACATTAGTGACTGCTGCCGGGCGTTTTGCACTTACTACAGGCACGCGGTGGTGGACGAATGCGGTGGAGCTGTTTGAACTCAACTGTCATAGAAGCAAAGCATAGCTACGGTTCGGGTATAGGGCTGACCACGTACTTGGCTTGAAAAGGGTTTTATGCTTGAGTTAGTGATAGAATGATTGTTTGCGTACTTTTCGTACAGTGTGAGCCGCCGGTGGAACCGGTCAGAGCCAGTTTAAGGTCACCGGAAACAGAAGTTTTTGTTGCATTTATGGAGGAATCGCAGAGGCGAGACATTTCGACATAGAAATATATATATATACACCTCTTACGAGGTTTGCGAGGTTGATCAGAGTTCCCTAACCGATACGTGTAGTTATATCAAACAAGGCTGCCACCAGTCGTTATGTTATACCGACGTTTTGCCAGACATGTGATCATCCATTTGTCGCCGCTGATTCGCAGTTTTGCGCTAAATATTAGGCGGCGAGCTGTCAGACATCTTGACACTCCTTACACTATTTGTCCCGGAGCATTAACGGGAGCTCAGACAGACTGATACACATAACCCTCCTGTCATGCAAGTTGCTGCAAAAAAGATTTTACGTTGAAATACGGTACCAGTACTAATATTGCTGTGCAACGTTTTTTCTGAGCTTAAACAAACGTCTGACCAATTACGGTGCATATATCTTTCCAGCTGAGCGTAGAAGAATTACTGGTCATTACTCAAGTCCGTGATGTTAAAACCGCATTGCTGTGACCGTCTAAGTAAATTCGCCCCAAATAGCATAGAATGGACTTCTGAAAATGAGTTGGTGGTATTTAAGATTTCACAGACATGAGCAACTTGTGTTTGATCACTAGGCTCAGCTTTATAACTCATTGTTTGTCTGCTGCATGCGGTTGTCAGTAATACGAACAGAGCACCGTGCCTAGACAACGGGCTAGTATCGCCGAACGGCCCAAGGCTGACCGATATTCAACGAATGCGAATTTATTTTACTGGATCTGTTTATTTTTGCTAGCGGCGTAATTTCTTACCTGGCGGGCATTGTTCTCCACGTTGGCAGATCACGCACCCCTGCACCTCTTCACAAAGGAATTGCTTGATTTATGATACTGCGCTGTGCCTAAATGCTTACGATTGACTAATTTTGCCACCTGCTCTGCCACACGTATGCCTAACAAACGACGGCGCATTTCTTTTCTTCATTTCAGAGCATGGCTCCATTGCCCGGTGAACGACGCCGGATTAGTGACATCCTGAATGCATCGAGTCGTCCAACACAGACCGCTGCAAATAACATAGGCTCTTTCGAAAGCCTTCTGCAAGACTGCCGTGGTCAATCCGGCTCGGGCGTAGCTAAACTATTTGACGCCGCACCCGGTGCAGGCAGAGATCATCGTTTTGTCTAGAGATATAGCTCACCTATTTTTATAGTGCAGCCCGCATTCTTCCGCTACGCTAGGGTGAAGAGGTTCGCGACTCGCTCGGCGTTTAGATTTCGTAGTATCCCGGGAGAGTTCGAATTGCGAGGGTTAGAGGTAATGGGGTGAGAAGATGTGCATTTTCGACCGTTCTATAGCAGCAGATGCCTTAAGTTCCTTTATAATTTGTGAAGAATAAGCGACACCCAGGTGTGAGGGCTCTGAACGGGGTAGACTACAACAGATTGGCGCAAAGTTTGGTGGGGGCACTCTCGGCGAAAGTAGGCGTCGTGTAACAAATGCCCGAGCTGGCCAAACACAAGCAACATCACCTAGAAGTAGACGAGTTGCTAGTTCAACCCGCCTAGCAGTCTAACGCCCGCTGGAGAGTCGCCACGAGGTCGTTGTTGTTGCTGCTGCTGATGTGGCTACTGTAGTGGAAACATTGGTTCTATCAGCCGTTATGACTAGTTTGACTCATGAAGTACTGTTTCAAACAACGATATTTTTCTATGTAACAGCAACTCAACGATAACAATCATAGGAACGACAAGGGACCGTTTACTCTATTAGCCATACTCATTCAGTAAGACAGAAGGAAAGGTTGGCGAGGGAGGGCACAGTGGGCACAATGATCGTTTAGGCGTACAATAGCGTATGGCAAGTACTTATATCGAGAGATTTGGGGGGGGGAATGGGTGATACAAATGAACGTGAAGGTGAAAAACGTCCCGCTGGAGTAAACGTAAATGGGCGAATGAGCTTAGCTAGAGATGAAAACACAGACGACATACAAACTTCTGCTGCTGCTGCTAGTCATTGACATTCGCACTACGACGAAGCGACTAGAGAAAATCATGTGACGACGAGACGTAAACATGGGATATTAGAACGGATAGAGAACGGAAGAACAGGCAAACAGGCCCAACCAAACACTAGACGCGCGTGTTTGGCAGATGACGTAACCCGTTGACACCCGCGTAAAGGCGCAACAGGCGTGTTCAACACACACACACAGCAATAATAACAACAACAACGACAACAACAACAACAACAACGCCGAGAGCGACACTCTAGTTGAAACGAACAACCGAACGACCCTACCGGTGAATGTGATTGGATTGGATTTCTATATCGGACAACGTTGACGACACGTGAACGACGGTGACAACAGCAACAACAACGACAATAACAACAACAACGACAACAACGCCAACAGCGACGATGATCTTGATTCGATTGACAACCAGAATGGTGACAGCGATATTGACGACGACGACGAGGACGACGACGAAAGCAACAACAACAACAACAACAACAATAGCAACAACAATGACATATATAGATTGCAATATCGATTACAACAACTACAACAACAACAACAATCTTAGGAGCGACATGATAAAGCAACCATGACGATGACGCAATAACAACACCTAGAACAGCAGAGGCAAAAACAGCACTGCTATTGTATACATTGTTGGCAACGCTGTTGGCAACAGGGACCATACAGTAGGCTGACCGGTGCTATCAGAACAAGAGCTTTGGCTCTCTCGTATATCCTGATTTGCGAGACGACAGTACGTTGTCGTGTAGCTGTCGAAATGGGCATTTATCGCATCATTCTGCGGTGCTCTGAGTGCCAGTATTAATTAGGATGACGTTACAAATTCGTAACAGATCGCTTGTTCCGAACGCAGCTTGATACAGTGCTGTGGACTACTACACTAGCGTTAAACAATAGAAGGCACGACTTAATTTATATATATATATATATATATATATATAACTCCTCGATTTGATTTGCTTACTTTCGTATTTTTTTCTGTGTACCGTTTATTAGTTTAAACAGCAGATACCCATTTTCTTGTCAATCGGTTAATATGACTCTTCGAGTTTAAGATATATATATATTATTATTACAATTATTATTATTATTAATGAACTATTCTTTTTGCGATATTACTATTATTATTCGAGTGGTTTTAGCAAGTATTTTGATTTGCCAATGACACCGATGACAGCCTACCGATATCTATGTTGAGCGAAAGATCTTTATATATATATATATATATATATATATGAAACGATATTGAGATCACAGTAATATTGTAAAAATGGAGGGAGAATGAGCGAACTCACATAAAAGGTGACCGACGGTGCGGCTGCAGCCGCACCGTCTGCTCAAGAACAGCTAACGATCTCTTCGTTAACGAATCTCATCTCTTTCAACCTCCTCACATCGACTCCACTCGGGCCGTCTTGGCCGTCTTTGATCTCTCAGCTTGCCTTTCTGGCGCTGTCTGTTATAATTTTCGACGATTGTATTGGATAAAATGCGTTTGTGCCTTACCAATAAAGTTCGACTCTGTTAATGGTTAAGGAAAAACAACACCGGTTTGCTCATTCATCGTTATTGTTACAAATGTGCTTTCAGTTTTGTCTTTGTCGAACACCGCTTTAATTGTTGTTTGCTGCTGCTGCTGCTGCTGCTGCCGCCGGGAAACACAGACGCAGATCTACGTACTTGTTGTAACATTCGACTTCTCGAACGTGTGTCGACAGAATACAACGTCGCAAAGCTCTGCGGATTATGTAGACTAAAGTTACAATAAGAAGGTTAATGACGTGTAGTCGTAAGGGCGTACACTGCAACGAACTAGCGCAAGCAATGCGAGAAGCTCAATCAAGGACATTCGTCGAGGGACTGTCGGCAAACGATTCTATCATTACTGGGCAACGATTCTATTATTACTGTTTTGACGGCATTTGATTTTTGGAATCGCCCGATCAATGTTACTGATTAGTTTCCCAACTGGGCATAAGGGAATTGTCTTGTAAATGTATTAAAACATAGACTGGGCGTAGATTAATAGTGTGCTGAAGAAAATTCTGGAAAGACCAGTACCCTCCTTCCCACGTTACCTGAAACTAGTTATGCTAAACAAATAACGTTTCAACTCATTAGATAGCATAGTCATGCTATCTAATGAATTGAAACGTTCATCATAAGTCACCCTGTGTGATTCCTTTCAGATCTAGAATCTCTCTATCTCTCTTCCCCTCTGTATATCGTACACTTGCCTTCGATTTGCGTCTACATGCAAAAGCCCCTTTTTGAGGCATAAGAAGCTGCAGACCTATAGTTTTCAACGTAGCACAGGGAGAATTCTCTGACAGTCGGCCTTATTGAATCAAATAAATCAACAATTTGAAGTCGCCCGGCCGGGAGGGATGCCGAACCGGGCGTAAATCGCTGAAACGAATTCTACGTATTGTGGCATTTCATCGAAGACAGACAAACACAATAGAGTGAAGTAAGTGTGTGTTATTCGCAACAACATGCGTCCGAAACTTCCAGTTGTCATCTCAGGGTGATAGCCTTAGCATATACCACCACAGTATAACCCGAGGAGAACATTTAAAGGAGCTAATTAAACGACAATACGTCACCACAGTACGTCATGGTCTTTTCTTTCACACAAGCATTTAATAACCATGCTCTTTGTACTTTGGACATACAACTGGCGTTACCATTGGGATACGTCTCGTTCCATATCACGGACTAGCGTAGTCTGCGTGGTTACCCTTCTTTGCACACGTATCTAGCTGGCATTAAGAATAGAATAGAATAGAAAACGCCTTTATTTACCGAATAAAGGGTAAGAAGGAAAGCTAGGTGGGCAAGGACGCCCCCAAAACCTCCTTGTTGTGCAATTATCTGGCTACACGCCAGGCGAACATATTATTGACTGCTTCAAGTCTTGGAATACATTTTGGTAAAAACATGATTTGACTTCTGCGATTATTCATTGTCACGTCGAAAAAACGGTTGATAAGATCGGCACTTGAAAGTTGCGATAGTGCTCGCGTGTCGTTGTTCTTCAGTAAAAACGAGAGCGACGGAAGGTTTACAGCATTCGGGTCAATATCACATCTTTTACAGAGCCTTTTTAGAAATCTTCTCTGAATACCTTCAAGCATGCCTATGTGCTTGCACAAGTGTGGGCTCCAGACAGGTGAACAATATAAAAGTTTGGATAGCACAATTGCTTTATACAGACGAATATACACATTTGGGTCCTTGATGATAAAGCAACGGAACAGCGTGTTCACAAGTGCAGATGTTGTTTTGACTAGCTCTCTTATATGTACAGAAAATGTTAGATCTGTTGACATTAATACACCGAGATCCCGAGCAACATTAGCGGTGGGCAGAATTGTCCCGTTAAGCTGATACTCCAGATTAAAGAAGCCATGTTTCAAAACGAGGCATTTCGAAACTGATAGCTCCATGCCATTGTCAATGCACCAGCGGCAGATGCCATCGACAGCAGACTGTAACGCAGTGTGCGCTGAGGGAGAGTCCAAGGGTGCGTATATCTTTAGGTCATCGGCGTACAGTAGGTATTTAACACTCGACGGAATATAAGATTTTATGTCTAAAACAAACACTGTGTACAGCAAAGGAGAGACGCAGCTCCCCTGTGGGACGCCGGACGGAGCCAGTCGTGGCTCACTGAGAGCTTCCCCGCATTTGACTCGGAACGACCGATTGTGTAAAAACGCGGCAAGCCATTTGCGCGTTTGTAAATGAACCTGGAGCGTCTTCATCTTGTCGATAAGAAGCTTATGATCAACCCTGTCAAAGGCACTCTTCTGGTCAAAATATATACAGTGAAAATCTTTTTTGGCATTTATGTACATGGCCCAATCGTTTGTCATTTCTAATAGTTGCGTGCACGTAGAACGACGAGGAACAAATCCGTGTTGGAAAGTATCAAAAAAATTATTCACAGTCATATAGTTAGTTACGTGTTTGACTAAGATCTTTTCAAAAATTGTGCAGGCGATGGAACACTGAGCCACAGGGCGATAATTCTCAACGCGCTTTTTGGGCCCCTTCTTGTGTATCGGTGTGACAATGCTCTGTTTGAAAACTTCTGGGACTACGGTGTCATTGTATGAACGTTCGAAGATGAGTTTTAATGGCTCCGCTAAAAATATAGCTAGCTTTTTAAAAAATATAGGTGGGATGCCATCAGGTGTATGGCTGCATTTGGGTTTCAGAGATAAGAGTTGCATGTAAATGTCATATTCGTTAAAATCAATAGGTGAGTCGCTGTAGCTCGTAGGAAAATAAGATGTCGACATGGGTGAGACGGAAGTCACTGGCACCGTGTTGAACAAAGATGAGAAATGAGCTGCTAGAAGCTCAACCTTCTCCTCGTCTGTCGATGCCGATAGTGAGTTAGATTCCAGGGTTGGTGGAGACTCGTTGCTTGTGAGGCGCGAGTTCGCGTAGCGGAAGAGGGACCGGCTGTCCTTGACGCTTATGCTCATCTCGGTCAGGACGCGGAGACGCTTTGTTGCTTTCATGAGTTTCCGATGATACGTAGTGGACGAAGCGGAATCAGGGAGCGAGGAAATTACTCGCTCGAGGCGGGCTACGTGTGAGCGCAGTTTCATGAGCTTCTTGTCGACTACAAGAGGAGTAAAGGCTTCGATCAGAAAACGACAGCACCGCATGAACTTGTTGTACATATCATTAGCATCATGGCAGTCTAGAAAGAAAACCCTCCAATCGATGAGGTTAAGGTGGTTGGCCATTAGCTCAATGTTCATTTGTTGAAAGTTGAAATTACACAGCATTTTGATTGTTTCAGAGACGTCCGTTATGAGACTGAACGAGATGAGCTTAAAGCTAACAAGGAAACAACTCTTTTTCGTACTATACAGGAAACTTAGTCGGCATTGAAAGTCGGACAAAAATGGCTTGATTCAAACTTATTACCAACACTGAATTGGGAGATTTATCTTGAAACTAGCCGTAAAACGATACCAAGCTTTGATCCTTTTTTAACTATGTGCCGATGATCTCGTTCCCATAGCACAAGCTGCTCTCCCCCTGAGTAAGCGTTTGCTTCACTAGATTGTTACAAATCTACGGTGGATTTATGAATATCCGCGAAACATAGACAGTGAGGCATCGTGTTCGGGGATGGCTCGTTGCCACGGATGGGCTTGGCGAAACTGGTGAGGTCTTGACTTGTGCCGAGTGGGAGGAACATTTCTAAACGTACTAAGAAAGCCTTATTGCTTCTTTCCTCTACGGATGCATTACAACAAATATTGGAAGATAACGCCCCTACCGTATCAGACTCGACTGATACAAACAATTAGTTCAGACAATTGGAGGGACTCGATTAGAACGATTCGACGTGTGATTTCGCGCTACTATATATGACTTCCACCACGCGATTAGTCAAAGACTGTGCTTCCGCGAACACAACCAATTGGGTATTTTATTTTCCTTTCAACACGTAATTTCATTTTGCTTGTTTACCAAATTTAGCGTGATTATGACGAGATAGGTTGTAGTGATCTTTTTTTATTTAATAAAGAAGTGAACCTTGCAACTTTGACGTACGGTGGGACAGCTAGACTAATCCATTGAACAAAATTCTTCAGCTTCACTGCACTGGTTGGGCTGCGTTTATAGATATAGGGACAGAAACAGATGATAACGTGACGGCTTTTTGGCCTATAGTATTAGAAATGAATCCTTGTACTGCCTCTGACGAAGGTAGCTTTACTATACAAGTGGTCACAAGCCCTCTGCAGGTAAGGGACTTTTTTTTCTGTATATGCAGGGTTTCGAAAATGCATGACGTCGACATGCGTCACATCGATAGCTAACAGTGACTAGTGAAGGATGCACAAGCCCACAAACTCCAGATTCCTTCCAATCGCTCCAGCCATGCAATTCCGAGCCTGAGGGGGTTGGGAGAAATGTCTATCTACTAAATAAATACAACTGGAACACAAACGTAAGCATTTAGGAAAAGTACATTCGTTACTTTACGATACATACGATCGATTTGAATTTCAGGAAAAACCTTTAAAACGCGGTTATGGCGAGCATAGGAGGGTACGGCTAGAGCGCGTCGACGAAGCACTTGCGTCTCAACATTTACATTTCGAATACTCGAACGGCTGAAAGGTTGTATCTTTGCTAAGCTTGCTTTACTACTTGGCGAGCCTTTCTGAGGCCTGGGGACGTGGAACGAAAAGTGAAAGCGTCTTTGATTCGAAAGTCGTTGTCTTGCCGTGTAACGACTGAAATTGTCTGTTTTGAGCAACGCGTGTCGCTATACCGGCGTTGTCCTTGTTGCTGCTGCTGCTGTTGTTGTTGTTGTCGTCAACGTCGTCGTTGTTGTCGTCGACGCCGAAAGCGCAGGCGCACCTTGCCGCTACCCCCACTCAAGTGCTTCGATGCATTGAAGTCAATGATCGTGTAGACTGGTGGTAATGGTGGAAATCACTCAGGTGTTACCGGTGGTGGCGGCCGGGTAAGCGCAATCGACCGGTGTAGGTGCTTGCGTAGATCTGTCTCTGCGGCAGGAGAAGAAGCAGACTTTTCCACAGCTGCTGCTGCGCCTTCGAGGAACCCGCCGCAGCAGCAACAGCAGCCAATCGAGGCCGAACGCCGAAAGCAGAAAAGAAGAAGAAGAAAAAGAAGAAAAAGAATGGACGGAGCTGCTCGTCCGATCGATTAGAGATATCCTGCTGTATGGAAAAAGAACACTGCTGCTGCTGCTGTCACATGGAAATTTAGATTGACGTTCGCATCATTTAGTCTGCGCCGAGCAAAGAACAAGGGCGAGGCGGCGGCATGAGAGCGACAACAATGACAATGGAAAAACACCTCACTGCCATCATCACCCTGGCCGGCCGGTCGGGCGGCGGGCCGGCGGGCGAGCGATTGCCAGCAAGACCGGGGGCAAAAGGGTAGATTTGCATTGAAAATACGCTCTCAATCGGTCTTTGTTGAAATTAGCACTCGAAGCTGTGCTCGACGCTCGACGGTTCCGGTATTGTTACCAGCGTCTTCAGCTACGGCTTCATCGTCCTCATCACCATCACCACCACCATCTGCACCACCTTCATCATCACCATCACCACCACCATTACCACCTCCACCTCCACCTCCTCCACCACCTTCATCATCACCATCACCACCACCTCCACCTCCTCCACCACCACCAGCACCACCACCTCCTCCTCCTCCTCCTCCTCCTCCTCCTCCTCCACCACCACCACCATCATCATTATCATCATCATCATCATCATGAGCTCCGCGAAGAACACCGCCGTGTGGCAGATGTCAATATGTCGTGGTCTGTTTAGTGTGATGTCCCTCCTTTCTATTGGAAAACCGCTACGTCCTTCCGTCGCCGCCGCCGCCGCCACGCAACAGCAGCAGCGGCAGAAGCAGCAGCAGCCACAGCCGCGTTACCGCCATCTACCATCGATTGCTGTGGCTGTTTAGGCGTGTGGACCAGCACACACCCAATGTGTGCTGGTCGCCGAACGAGTGTCTTGACGTCCACACAGTGGACGAAAGGACGACGAGGATGAGCTGGAGTTTCCCTGGCTGCCAGACGCACCCAACGTGCGATAGCATCGCGCCCAATCATCAGCTAGGAATGGACGGAGGGACGGACGAATCGGCCCGTCGTTATCGTTGTCGTCGTCGTTGTCGTCGTCGTCGTGGTCAAAGTCGTCTTCCCTAGGAGAGGCGTGGAGCGCAATGTATGCCAGTGGCAACAGGGCCAGCAGGGTAGAGAGAGACCTGCTGCAGCCCTTCAAACTTCTGCGTATGCGTCTACGGCTACCACTTGACAACGACGACGACGACGACGACAACGACGTTTCGGTCGAGGTGTCGACGCCCGCAGGGTAGCTGCCTGCCTGTCTGCCAACCAGATCAAACTGGCGGGACAGTAAAGCCGCTGAACATGAGTGCACGTATGTAAGAACACACGAAAGCGAATCAACGCGGACATCATCATTATCATCATCACATCCACGATCCCCGATAGCGGCTAGCCCCGAAAAACGGAACCGGGAGGTGGCTGGGTGGGAGGGTGTGTGGGTGGTGGTGGAATACACTAAAACGATGTTCGGTTATTCTTCTTCTTCTGGGGGGTGATGGCAGCGCTCAGAACTACTCACGGAGTTAGTGGCTCTCGGCAGTGTCACTCAGATTGTCCACATTGTCAGAATATGAATCGACTGATATTGATTTTTGTTTTATGGGGGGAGGGGCGGTGCATCGGATGCAAATCGGATCCGACAAATGGCTCTTTCCTTCTCTCTCTCGCATTGTTTGAGTAGCTAGCCCTTAGTAGCTATCTACTTCTTCGTTCTATTTTAGCCGTGTTACAAGCCGACTTAAGTGCGTATGTACCTCGTTTATGCATATTCCAGTAGTAATAGTACTTTCGTAATAATGATAAGGGTATACGAACTTTACTATTGTGTGGCAAGGTTTGCCTATGAGCGGTCGGGACAGAATTCGTTCAGTCTGTGAAGTGCTGTCGTCTACATAATTCGTCGCGTCCGGGTGCATAGCTATTTACTTACCGCTACTACCGATGCTAAATATAGATATCGCGCTAACAACGAGTCGAGAGCGAAATAGAGCAAAGCTTCGAGAAGAATAGGTAGGATAGATAGACTAACCTCCATTCTAGACTACTGCCTATTGAGATGTTTTGCCGGCTGTCTAACCCCAACGGTACCCATTGTGGAGTTTTAAACTCGCACGAGACCTCGATTCGGAGTTAACTTCGATAAACTTCTTTGTGTGGTCTTCGTTGTCAAGCTGCGCGGCTGTCAGATATGCAGGCCAAAACTAATTGTACCGTGGAAGTTCCGATGGTCGAGAAACGTTCAATCCTGCCAGCAATGTGGACATTCGCGGTGTGTGTGAAATTTAAGGAGAGAACAGTACAATAAACGTTTAAACACTAAATGTCAACACGTATTTATTATACTGACGTATATACTTAGACGCACGGTGTCGTGATTTATGTCACTTTTTGTAAGGCTCTACATAATTAAACGGCAAATTCTTTTTTTGTACTTCCTTTTGTTTTGTGCTTGCGTTCAATGCTTTCCACAAACCCGGCCCCTGACTCCCTGTCCTTTCAATAGAACTCCAAAGGAAGAGAACAAATTCGATGGAACAATGTAGCAAAAGCTTGTACAATCCTGTAGCGGTTTCAAAAACTGGCGTAGAGTTGATAATTTAAAACGATGCATAATAGAAAGACGCACAGAGCAAAAAGGATCAAGGTGTAATTTTAATTAAAAGAGCTTTAAGATACAATGTGCTCGCCCATAGAGGCTTCAAACTAAAAAAGCTAGGCAACTAAAATTTGTCTTTTATAAATGTAAATGACTTTAATTATATTTTAATCATATGCAAAATGCTCTCAGTTGAGACAGTCAACTACAGTGAAAACTGTACTATAACAGCAAGTTTTATCTTATGCTATATGAACATTTGTTGATTAGGGACTTTAATAGCAGCATACAGCTTTGTCTGACATGGCTGGGTTTCATGATATACTCATTCCGGCAGATGTGATGCCAGTGTTACAGATGTGCTGGTCATCAGAATCTAATTAGATCCCTTTGTTTCTGGTACACCGAACTGAAAGAAACCATGCCGCAATTGGATAGGACAGATTGGTTGCGTTAGTTTACAGGACCATATGCGTTTCTTGCATATCGTAGTATTTTGCGCGTCCAGTACAAATACATAACCAAGTGAACTATATAGTGTCAGCCAGACAGAGGGGCTAGACAATAAGGATGAGGACTAGACAATAAGGAAGAAGGAGGACAGTGGTACGAACGCAACTTTATCCAGGAGGTCGGCTGACTCTATTGCTAGAAACGGACACAAAGAGAAAGCAACTGCCAGAAATAACGAGACACGCTTAGCCAATGTCATGCTTTGGAAGACTATGAAAGGTTCGTTACGCCAAGGGTTGGTGAAGCACATGGCCTAAAAAGTAGAATCACATTCCAAACAAAGTAGGTATTTACGCGAAGTCGACACAGATCTCGAGCTAAAACAGCCGGTCAACAGTCTTTATATTAAGAAAATTGTATTTCTTGAAAAAGCTTCTCACGCTAGCTCACTACGTTTTATAATTTTTGGCATCGCGTGACGTAGATGCCTGATAGCTAACTTTGGAAATCAAAATCTAAAATCGTCTCTTACGAATTGATGTCTAAGTGGCCCTCTTAGGCACGTTCGTATTGGGTAACCGCCAATTTCTGTATTTTAAGACATTCAGTCATGTACAACCACCTAGATAACAAAATCTTGGTATAACAGTGTATGATGGCAGCACACCTGGTAAACCGCTAGTATCTACCGAATCCTCGTAGCAAATGCCGTAATTGGCGAATTAATTAAGTTAATTGAAGTAAGATTGTCACACCCTATTCAACTTTGTTGTGTGGCTAGGTGCTTTATCGCACGCGAGCCGTATGTAGTAGCCGAAGCGTGCCAGAAGTGACTGGCTCGCACACATCTCGATAATGAGGATGTCGTGTATTTAATTAACAGAATTCCATGGCTGTTTATTACATTCACTATTTTTGGCGAGCCGTGCGGCTGCAGGTTTTGTGCGCCTCGACAGTAGACGAACGACTGAACACGAGAGATTAAATGAGAAGAATCTTAACGCTGGCCGGACGCGTAGTGTAATTCCTCTGCGTTAGCGCCACCCCTATAGGCTGCGTCCCCGTCCCGTTGTCAGATGATGATGATGAACCTTGTAATTAAAAGTTACAGGTATGGAAGTCCTTCGTCCCCTACGCGGTTGGAATCGCCACGAGGCATACCTTAAATGCACCGTAGGCCGGACATGTTGAGATGCCCGAGGCTTCCGGCTTCCCTAGCAGTCCTTGTGGCAGCATGACTGCTGACATCATCTATTCTGAATGAGCATCGCGAAAGAAAATTCGATCAGCAACAGGATCGAACGAGCGACAGCCTATTATTGAGAACCATGACTAGCGCACTGCGCCTCCCCCCCCCCCCCCCCCCCGCCACCTGACACTGCTCCTGTTCTTGGCCTGCGAAAAATACTTGAAAATATTATTCGTGGAGTGAGGCGCGACCACGCAATGCAAACAAATTATCTAGCCAGTATGGAGAGCGGTGGCGGGGAACTGCATGAATGGTGATGCTACCTGGAAGACATCAGTCCACCAGTACAAGGCGCATACATACTTGACATCGGGCTCGATCGCTTTACTTGACAGACCAAAGATAAAGACTCAAAATATTCGAATAACTTCTCTCCCGAACAGACTTTAGTCGGTTGGTTCCGCAGAACGTCTGTCAGTAACTAACGGTCGCTGTGGATCACGACGACGGGAAACATTGATGCATTATTTAACCCATTCATTCGACTCTTGTGCAAGTAGTCCAATAATAATAATTATTATTATTATTAAACCCTTGTTCTAATACACATTTTTTTCACGACAAAGTTTTCCCATATTTTTCAGCTGTTCAGCGTTCAGCGCAGTTCACAGTTAAACGATTCCTGTTTGGCGACGACATGAACAGCAGCGGCGACAACATTTGTTCTCCTATTCAGAGCGGAAATTCTGAAGCACGAGCTGTTTCAGGTATTGGTATTGTGACCATTGTCGAACGCACGCCGGTCGTAGAATTCAATGTCGACGTAAAACAATTTCGAGCGTTCGCCACAGCGCAAGAGAGGCTTGCGGGCATCGTCCCATTGTCCCGCGAATCCCACATAACAAACTTCGTCCAGGCATAATCGCTAAACAGCCAAAACGATTTGACGCAAGTGGAAAGCCAAACATTGAGAAAAGTATTGTTAAAAAAAACAGATACTAATCATATTAAAGAAAATACGAATGGGGTCAGCTCTTGTCCAAGAACTAACTTTGGCTTCAAATAGATAATGCATGGTAGGGGTCATTTTTTATGTATGACAACACAAAGATGTTTTATTTACATAATTTGCTCTTGATAGACATACGGCAACACCCGCACACACACATAAACCACACTATTAGAAAGCAAATTGCACTATGGACTTTCCACCTTTTTGGGCAACTTGTTATGTTTTCGATCAAGGCAAGTGTAGTGTCCACCACTCCCATGACTGGCCGGCGACCGTTACGAGTTCGCCATTCTCTCGCTCAAACAACACACATCCTCGGCCTGGCTCGCACCAACGACTACTGACTCATTTATTCTCATGCCTCCTTATATACTCACAGATTGCGCGCGCATTTAGTGACTTCCCGCGTCTTCGCTAGGTGGGTGGCGACATCTTCTATTTGGCGCCACGCATTTAGCTTGCTTCGGCATTGCCGCCAACCGACGCTCTCTATGCCCGCGCTGCTTAACGGACACTGCTATTCTACAGCAAGAAAGCGCAAATCTTTTTAGGGTAACCTAGTACATACCATATCACGAGGGCAGGGCATATGTATTATGACGTGGACCGGCGTACGCATATATTATAGTATGATATTGATTTTACCTAATATTTGACTTAATGGTATGTATACACGGTTGAGCCACGCCAAGTGGGTTCCACATGTTATAGTTGAGCGGAAATCTGCTCGCCCGATGGACTAAGTTTATGGCATTTAAGTTACGTTGTTTAAAATTATTATGGTTTATTAACACCCAGGTTGGGTAAATTTTAAATAAGTACATCGATCTGAATCAGTGGTTTTTCTGCGTTACCGGATCTTCCCTCATCTTGCGAGTTCCGCTATTGATTGCACTGCTGGACATGCTGCGGCGTGGTATCTATCACAATGGCCTACGCATCTCGCGCACCTACAACACTCCTGAGGATTGTGGAATTCTTGTGTGCTGCATAGTACGTGATGGAACCCGTGGGCTGCAAATGCCGTAGTGAGATGCCTATTCTTATATCCGGCTGCTCGCCAGGTTGTACTCCTCATCGCTATCGTCGTG
Organism: Dermanyssus gallinae; assembly: GCA_003439945.1. Lineage (NCBI taxonomy): Eukaryota > Metazoa > Arthropoda > Arachnida > Mesostigmata > Dermanyssidae > Dermanyssus > Dermanyssus gallinae. The sequence continues at coordinate 55,917 of QVRM01003715.1, read as the reverse complement.
TATATTCCTATGTCTATATCCTTTAATTTTTCCCCCCACTTCATAGTGTAGGCCACGAAGGCCGTCGTCTTAGGTAAACCCCATTTTACTTGTAATTCCTGTGTCATTAGAGCCCCCCCTTCTAATATATGAACTTCTATTCCTACAAGAGTTAGCTAACCCGCTTCATGAAGAAAAATCGAACTCTATCTAGTAACTGTAGATCTGCCTTTCCTAATTTCTCCCATATAAGTGATACACCAAATGTTGCTATTGGTTCTATTTTAATCTTGAAAAGGGCGGTCGCGGTATGTATTGACAACATTTGCGGGTTTTTAATTGCTGCTGCCGCTCTAATGGCTTTTCCTACTCTGGTTTCAATATGTTTTCGAAAACTGCTACCATTTGACGTTATAGTGACCCCTAAATAAGTAAATGTATTTACCAAATTTACTGTAATACCCCTGGCTCGAAGAACATCGTCTTTCGCCAATCGACCTCCTCTTCGAAATTTTACTGCTACTGTCTTTTGCCAGTTAATACTAAGCCCCATCTCGTCCATATAATCGATTAGCCGCTCTAGTCCCTGCTTAACCCTAAATAAACTCCTGCCATAGATCGCAATGTCATCTGCATACATTAATGTATTTGCCCACTCTCGGGTCCACCCCTGCCTCACCCGGTTAGGTAGCCCTCCCAATAGTACCGAAAAAAGCAACGGGCTAAGTCCGTCTCCTTGGGCCACGCCTGTAGTTTGCTTTACTCTTCCCACAATCCCTATACCGTTGTCGATGTATACTGTAGTCTCCCCAAGAATGGTACTTAAAAGTTTTAGTAAGCGATACGGAACTCCCACCAAGGCTAACTTTTCTATAATCCTACTTCGTGGCGCTAAGTCAAAGGCAGCTTTAAGATCTATAAATATTGCGTGTAACGGTCTTCTAGGTTCCGATAGAGTTTCCCAAATTTCTGCCAGCAACTGGCGCAGGGCCGTATGGGTCGACTTCGACCGTCTGAACCCATGTTGTTCTTCTGGTATTGCGTTTCTGGTTTCGAGGTAATGCTCTAGTCTATCTGATATTATTCCCGAGAAAATTTTATAGGGGCAACTCTTAAGTGTTATGCCCCTCCAAGATTCCGGCTCAGTTTCTATGCCTTTTCCTTTTGGTATGACGATCAAGGTATCTTCCTTCCACACTTTTGGTACTTCCCGGATTTTAGGCACTCGTCAAATAAAGCTTTCCAGCATGGTGCGAGTGCCAGCGTTTGCTTTAAATGCTCGTTTCGTATCATATCGTTCCCGGCAGCTTTGCCTCTAGGCGCCCTTTCAATTGCCCTGACAACGTCTTCGATTGTGACTGGTCGAATTACCCATTCCCGTGCATGTTCTGTTTCCTCGTCCCAAGGCCCGTTGAATAATGTTATTTCCTTTGGGGTAGTATCGGCTCCCTGCAGCACACTAGCAAAGTGCTTAATTAATCGTCCAGTCTCCACTGGGCACTGCCGTTTTCTTTTTTGTTTTAGCCACTTGTGTGGTTGTTTCTCTGCTTCTTGCAACAGCGCCCACTCCTGACTTTCCCATCTTGGCATCTTTCGCTGCTCTACACCGATCGTTGAACCAGGGCCTTCCTTTTCGTTCTTGGCGAGGAACCAGTGCACCTTTTATCAGATTCGTCAATTTACACTCATATGACTCTATTTAAATCTCCCCTGGTGGGCACACTTCCCCCACTCCCTCTAAGAAGATCTTTCTATCTAGTCTTGTCCCGGTCCCCGGCCTACGGCTATACTCCCTACTATTACTAACTTTGAATGCCATCCCCATCGGTATATGCCTTCTAAGCCCCGCTCCTTCCCTAAATGATGTATTTTCTCCCAAAAATGTTATATCCTCCGCGTTTCCGTCGGTGGCAAAAACGTCAATTACTGACGCCCCAGTACTACATTCAAAAGTGTTTAGGCCTGGCTCGCTGACTAACCAGCATCCTATCTCCGTTATAATATCTAAAAATGCTTCAGTTTGCTCCAGATTACCCCTATCCAACCTCGCATTAAAATCCCCCGCTAGAATCATCGGTGCCTTTCTCGGCACCGCTTCAACTCCAAGCATGATACGCTCTGTCATGACTTCAGTGGACTCTACACCTGACGGTTTAACATAGGCTACCACAATTTCAAACTCCCTCGACGCTATTGCTACTAAGTTTTCGGCTATTATTCCAATTGTCATCTCTCCAATTTCTGCTCTCGTGAATACTGAAACCCCCCACTTGGCCTCCCCCGTCCCTCACCTTTCTGTGCTAGTGCGTGATATCCGTAGAAGCCCCCCAAAGAGAAAGGTTTAAGCGCCCAAATTTCCGTCAATATTGGAATATCCACTCCTCGAAGTGCCTCCATGCCTAACAGATCTAATACGCCATGCCCTTCGCAGTTCCACATCACTACTTTGATAACCGGTGTAAGCTTTTCTTGATTGCAGGATAGGATATTGTTTCTTACGTTCTCTTGTGGAGTCCAAATGTTTGTATTTGGTGCACTCGTGTTCAAATTCTGATTCTTGGGCCCAGTCTCTCCCGAGCGTCACTTTGCTCCACGGGCCGTAGTGCTGTGTTTATTGCCATCACTTCTATTTGTTAGAAGTGCCGCAGTTTCTTTTACATTGCCACGGAGTGCTAGCTGGATCGTCTCAGCCAGCGAGAATGCGTCCACTGAGCTCTGTTGAGGCTGTGCCATTGCCCCGCTTACTGCGCGCATGACCACAGGCAGTACATTTTCTAAAACCTTTGAGATAACCGTCGTTATGGTGTCTTGTATGATTGGAGACAGCCTGCGGAGTTCTTCAACGATACTGTCTGTTGATGGCTGTGCCAATAGGTTTGGCTGTTGTGGGGGGGCTGCGGTCTTTAGGTTGATACGATCTGCGTCATCTGCGTGCGTCGTGGTCGTGGGAATGTTAATTCCATGGTTCACTTCTCTTACTCCATTCTTTACGACAGAGGACCAACTTCGTTTAGTAAAATTTTCAGTTGCTTGCACGTTGGATACTGGTATACATACTGGAACCGACGGGGCGTGCTGCTTCTGTGCTATGCTTCGTGAGGCCCTTTTTAGTTGTTCCATTCGCAGCAGCCTTTGCGGGCATCCTCCCCACGTAGCCTCATGCTCCCCGTTGCACAAACAACAGCGGGCCTGAGCGTTGCAGTCTTTTCTGAGGTGCTCCATAGAGCCGCATTTTCGACATTTGGGCCTTGGGGCTTTACAGTTAGCGGCGAAGTGATCTAGACTATAACACCTATAGCACTGCGAGGGTTCATGATATAGTACTACTCCGTGTCGCTTAAGCCCCAGACGCACCTCAGTCGGAAAGCTGTTGCCAGAGAACGTCAAAATAACGTGCTCCGTAGCCGACACGGCGTTGGTTCTGGGGTTCTTCGCTTTTACCCGAGAAAGTTTTGTCACTCCGGAAGACTGCAGCGCCGATAATATCGCCGATTCCGAGATTGAGAAATGAACCCCGGTGATCTTGCCCTTTATTGTAGATCGTGTTCCGCTTGTTCTTGATGAGACTTTAACTTTCGCTAACTCCGATAGCGAGAGTAAAGTTGCTCTATCATCTTCCCTCTCCACGACTATGACAAGTTCTCCGTTTTTCGTGAAGCGAGGCTCCTCTATTTTCCCCCCGACGATCTTCGCGATGTCGTCACAGATCTCGTTAAAGTTGTGCTCAAGGGCGCTGTCATCTGCGGAGAATATAACAGCTTCCTGCCTGTCAAATCTTACTCTTGGCGGCACCTTCATAGCGCGAGAGCGCTTATGCCGGGTCACCGTGGTAAACTCCGAATCGCTATGAGATTCCTCACCGCTACAGGCTTCCTCGGTTGCTTCGCTGGCGTCCTCCTTTGCTTACCGGGCGAGGTTCCGCCTCGCAAACACGCATACCTTTACTACGAGCGTCTTCTGCGGGGCTTGATGCGGTCCGCTTTCCGCCATTTGCCATTGGACGGTTAGACGGACCGCCCGCACCACTGACTGCTCCTGTAATGCATTCATCCGTAGGCATCGCACTGTCTACGTGCAGTGATGCACGTTGTTCCAGCGGCTCCTTCTCTTGCCATTTCGGCGGCGTTCGTTTCAGAGGCATGGCCACCTGCTACGCCGCGCCTGTTTACAAACAGGATATTGTTTGTTTACAGGCCAACGCAGATGGATTTTATCTTCGCTCAATATAATAATATTGATTCTGGTTACCGTAATGGGGATGGCGGCAGTGCCGACGTTGATGGTGTCTGTGGTGAAAATGGTGATGATGGCTGTGGTGGTGATGGTGATGACGACTATGAGTGGTAGCTAGCTGGAATGAATGATGATGACGATGAAGATGTACTAATGATGATGACGCTTAAGATGTTATTTTATGATGAGGTATAGTAGTACTGGGTGTTGATAGTGATAATGGCTGTGGTGGTGATGATGCCGACTATAAGTAACAGCTAACTAGTGAAGGCACAGTAATGATGAAAACGCTGAAGACGGTAGCTGGGTTGAAGATGATAGAGAATACACACTAATGATGCTGATGATGATGATTGCCTTGAGACATCGGGCGTGTGGGGACGGGATACCATGGCCATAACGCGGCCAGTCGGGTAGATCATCGAGAAGTCAAATGGAAACAAACAATCCAGAGTGTTCCTGAAGCAGCGCATCGCCTTAGAAGTTCGGCGCGGCAATGCTATTATGTTTCTTGACACCCTTCCGAGGGGAAGAAGCCCGGAGGAACTGATATATATATATATATATATATATATATATATATATATATATATAAAGCCTGGAATAGTGGTATATATATAATACAAGTATTTATCAGTTGGCTTTAATAATAAAAAATAAATAAGAATTGTTATTATTGTGTGGTTTGCCAAAATGAAAAGTGGACACGTTGCATTGTCATTCAGAATTGTCGCAGAACATTCAATGAGTGTATCACAACAGTTCGAGTATAACTGATTACCCCTTCCGTGAAAGCCTCTGAAGCGAATCTAACGCGTACCAAAAATAAATGCGCCCAAAACGGAACAGCACACAGTAGCAAGATTTTTAACGCAAACAAGCGATCGTTATGCAGACATCTGTCATGGAATGGCAGTTGTGCCTGCTCAGCGCTATTTAGGACGAATAGAAATGACTGAAAAAGATTAAAGGTTACGATTCGTGATATTTGTACAGCATAATATATCAGAATGTATTGAATGGGCCCGAGTTTGGATAATTTGCCTTGTTATAACAAAAATGCCGCATTCAAAGAGACACCTTACTCATGCTATATCATGACGCTACACGCGCTGCCAAAACGATAGAGCCAGTGTCGGAACAATAATAATTAACGATTTTTGTTAAATGTATGACACTGGTATTACCTTTTTTCACCACTTTTTATTTGGGCAAACCTTATAATTTTACTGTCGATTTTTTCTATCTTGAATTTCTCCGCTATGGCGAGTTTCCCTCGTTGCCGTGTTATCTCAGCTAAATATCGGCTAACACTCCGTGTTGGCCTTTTTGGGCTAAATTCTGTCATTTTGCCAACACTAGGGAAGATCTACAAACCCCTTAAGATTTGAAGTGGTAACTGCTTACTATCTATAAGAAGCATAGCAGTAGTTTTAAACCTATTCTTACAGTCACCATATACAGTCCTTGAACAATATAAATAGGCCCACCCATTTTTGTCACATTTCACGCATTTATTATAACCAATCGCGTAAAAATCACAGTGATACATGCTCACAGAGTAACAGCGGAGATTTGTGTCGACATAGTGGTAAATAACTTAGGTAATTTAGGTAAAAAAATACGCCGTAAAAAAGAGTTCCGGGCGTCCAAATTCTATTTCGGAACGAAACAAGCTGTAATTCTGAAGAAAGCGTCGAACTCTGCACCCTCGGCGAGGGCAATTGCGGCGGCGGCCGACGTGCAAACGAACGTGCGAAATGTGCAAAGCTTCCTCGGGCAGACACATTGGCAAAAACACAAGAAAAAACAACGATTGACCGCTGACCGATGAAAGCTCGTCTTGACTTCGCCCACGATAAAATGTCATGGACCACTGAGTGCCCACGATACGATGTCATGGACCACTGAGTGACACAGAGTGCTCTTTTCGGATGAAAAACGTTTAACTTTGATGAACCGGATCGATTTAACTATTATTTGCACGCTGTCCGCAAGGAAGAACGAGTTTTGTCAAAACGTCACTCAGGTGGCGGTTCAGTGGTGATCTGGGCTGCTGTCGGGTATTATACAAAGTCGTCGATTGTGTTTTCAAACGGTCGAGTTTGCGCCTTTTATGCTGATGGGAGGGCCAAACTTCGTTTTTACACACGATAACGCCCCGATTCACACCGCCAGGCTGATCGGAAGCTGGTTCGACCAACGTCACATTCCTGCACTCTCACCTAATTTTAAAATGATCCAGAATGTGTGGAGCTGCCTCGAACAATAAGTTTACACCGATAAAAGAACAATTTTCGAGGCTTGAGACGAGCTCTTGCAAAACGTCATCCAAAATTTGTTTAACACTATACCAAACCGCACTTTTGAGGTTATCCGACTTAATGGGAAGTTCACTTATAGTTGCCGTGAAATTATCCCAAATGCCGTTAATCCGCTTAATTAATTTGTTAAAACAGGTATCTTGCTAGTGGCCTGATAATTTGTTCGCGGTGTAGCTGTGCTAAATGTGAAAATATCGTGGTTCAAAGTAATCTGAGATCCCAAATGTCGATAAAAGTCTCCGTTACTCTGTGAGCATGACTCACTGTAATCTTTACACAATTAGTTATGATAAATGCGTGAAATGTATCAAAAATGGGTGGCCCTATAATTTTCAGGGACTGTATATATATATATATATATATATATATATATATATATATATATATATATATATATATAATTTATTAGATAATATATAATCACTTTATAAATGTGACAGTGTTCAAAGATAAAAACGTTTAGGGCGTGGATTGAAGCATTTCAAACGATAACATTTTAACCCAAACATTTGTACACCAAGTCAAACATATTGACTTCTTGCTCGTGCTTATTGAATTGCCGGGAACTGGAGACACGTATGGGCGACCACATGAAAAGCCAGCAGCCCACGATGATTATGTAACGGCCAAAACGCATCAAGTGGCAATCAAGGTGACCAGGCGGGCTAATGCCAAGAACAAAAGGGCCCTCGAAGAATAAGCACCGTCGTTTCGCGTAAGTCGCTGACTCAATTCGGCTGTACGGGTCGTCATGTGTGTCAAAACCAAGAAGAATAAGAGAAAGCTAAGCAAGTCGCGGAGAGTGCTGGGGCCATTAGGGTCATCAGAGCGTACAGGACGGTGTCCACAGACGCTGTGACGGTAATTGCCCACACGATACTTTGGCTAAAACGGACGGAGGAGAATATCCTCTTATACAGGGACTAGGCACTTTGAAAAAAAGCGATGCAAGAAAGAAGACTCTGGAGAGCTGGGAGGTTGAGTGGATAGGAATGAAACACGGGGCATCATGGTCGTGGACGAGGTTGATCATTCCAGATCTCATGAAGTGCTACCGATGCGAGTACGCGAAAATTACGCACTATCTAACCTGAGTTTTCACTGGTTATGGCAGCTTCCAGATCAACCTGGTTGAGATCGGGATCAATATAGTGTGCTCCAGATCAATATGGTGTGCGACACTGACGAGATCGATGACGTGGATCACATGCTTCTCGCATGCAGGGGCCTCGATATCACGAGGTAGACGGCCCGATCACGACTAGACGTGCAGAACAATACGAGAAGGGACCTACTTTCAGGGATGCTCAGTTCGAAGAAAAGCTGAAACGCGGGTTTTGATTTTGTAGAGATCGTTATGAGAGCGAAGACAAATATGATGGAAGAGAGGCGGCAACGCATGAAGCGGCGCCAGTAGATTAAAGACCGACAGCCAGAGTAGCGGCTCCATACATGCACTGCGGTAATACCACAAATATCCCGGTCATGTAGGTAGTTGGCGACCACCAGGTTTATAGTGGGTATGAGAGTCCCACACTACCCATACCAAAGAGTGTGCATTATGCATTTTCGTTATTGGCCCTTCCGCAAAAAAAGCATACTTACGAGTAAATATTTTTTTTCTGGTAACATCTCCAGACAGTGGAACATAGTGTAACTGGCCAGTGTGATTTAAAGACCTTAGTGTAGCCATGCGGATGAAAAAAACACCTGTGTATGCACAGGTACGAGGCTAACAGTGCGACTTGCAAAATATTGCTAATTCTCTTTTTTCCTCAATTGTTCTAATCGAAACAATAGTGAATAAAAAGTAGCACTTTATTTTTAGCGCACCACTATGCATATATATCTACGCATTGTATGCGGTTTGTCTCATCAAGCGTACATGCGGTCACGAAAGCTAGCTGAATAACTACGTTGGCGTCCATGAGCTTGACTTTAATGATGACAGATTTCCTCATCTTTGCGTTCATTTTGTTTTTTATTTTTTATTTTTCATGTTTTCCTTTTTAAGGCATTCTATTCACAGGTGGAAGGCCACTGTCCTCTCAAGTCATAGCTATACACGCGGGATGCCGTAATTTATTTGCGAAATCGCATAATTGTAATACCTCATCAAGTACCTTGCAACCGACCATCAAGCTGCAGTCGCAAGCTGGCACCATAGAATTGAGCAGTAGTATTACACTCCATTGATCGTCCTTTTGAGGCGTGACCCCCCCCCCCTCCCCGGCCTACTGTGTGGGGTCTCCCGATCTTATTTTTTGTACTCGTTTTGTTGAGGTTGTTTTTAATTCTAGACTATCATATGACCCCTACGGGACTGAAATTGCCGTCAGACGGCATACATAACTTTAATGCACCGAGGGCCGGACATGTCCGACAGACCCAAATGGCGTTATCCTGATGGCGTTTCGCGCGGTGCCAGATGGCCGGCTGGCCAGCCTGCGGTGCATGCATAGCGAGTGAGTCGTCGTTATGCACGTGTTGGACTGTGCTTGCACGCGTGTCCTGTCGACCGAAGACGTGCCGTCTCGTTTCTCGAATGTTAGGTGCAATGCGGAAATAACTTTGCCATGCGAGTCTGTACATATATATATGTAGTGTGTTTGCTAAATAGCCTAAAATCTTTAAAGTAGCATAAAAAGAAGAGTACCCCACATATTCAAATCTATTTTGGTTTTATTTTAATACGGATATGATGCTATTTCTAAATGCAACTTATGAGATACAATATCGGGGAGATTTTTCTGGGGTTTTTACAAGCGGACATCCAAATTGTAGCGCATTGTTAGCACATGTATCATGCTGCGATAACGCTTGCCATTCAGTGAGTGAAAAATCTGATCCGATAACTCCTTTAAACCCGAGACCGCGGGTAAGAACTCTTTTTGAATCACGTGAGAGTTATCGGTAGCTGCTTAGATGCCACAGTTTTGTTAATTCACACTTTTATTCAGATAGAAATGGGCTTCGTTGGAAGTCCAATTAGTGATGTTTTGTAGGCTTGCGTAAGCTGAATCGTATATGGATAAAAAATACACCAGGTTGAAGTGCGCGATAGACCCAATTTTGGGCACGGCGCCAAACCGGTGTTTTCGGACATTGTTCCACACTGTCGACCACAACGGAGATATTTCCAACAGAACGAGCGCTTCGGGTCTTCTACGACTTCGCACCATCACGTACTAAACCTGTCCTGTGAAACATACGCACAACTTCAACAATAGTGTCCTCACAAGGCCGGTATATGCATATATACGTATCTATCTATTATATATACATACATATTTACATTGTTTATTCCCAATATGACGTTAGTACAATAGAACGCTGACAGGACAGGTAACCCCAGCGGAATTGTTGGCTTCTCATACTAGTACAGAAATGCAATGAAATTTGAATAGCTGTTTTAAACAATAACAGCTCAGTTGGGAATATGCAACACGGCAGAACCGTCAACGCAATGAATAGTATCTCAAATTTGATGAAACGCTTCGAAAACCTTTTAGTAAGCTATTGAAGGCACAGTTCCTTTGTTAGTAGCTATCTGATTGACCACATACGTATATATATATATACTCATTTGAGTATAAGTCCTAATGCTCTATTCTGATAACATTAATAAACTGCCATAAAAGTATTCGAATCAATTTTACCTTAGTTTTTTTATGGTTTCTAATTTAGATAAGATGAATGCTCGAGTGGACCATAATGAATCATGGCAAAACATTTGCAAGCACAGAGGTTTCATAGGATAGAAAGTGGCGGCGTGGTTTAGGGGGCTAGTGCGCTACTCATGGATATCATCTATCGGGTCGTGTCAACAGTTCGACTTCTGCTTATTGATTGAATTCTCTTTCAGCGATGCTCATTGATAATAGCTTATTATGTCGCTCTTAGCGCGCCCGCTATAAATAAGCGACCTAAGTTAAGGTTGTGGTTCAAAATTATCGTCGAGCAAAAACAGCTTTCGATACGAGTGCATCATCATTGTCAGCCGCCAGAGACTGCGCCCACAAAACACGTGCATGGCGCAAGAACTGTCGACAAGGAGAAGATCGCGGTAATATACGCGGTAATATACGTACACATCCTATGGATTATGTCATAAGTGTAAAGCATACAAACTTATAGTGGCTGAACGATATAATACCTGATCCTATAGATCGATTTGAGGAGAAAATAATGCAATTTCGGATTCCACAGTTATGCTACAAAAATAAATTTGAGATGTACTAACAATGCAACTCTCTGACAGCCGTCCGTAAGAAAGTTGCCAGCCTCCTTTATATGCATATCAGTTCATATCATCAAACTTTACTGCCGTATCGATGCAAACACTAATCAAATGCAAGAACAAATAGCGCCGAAACTATTAGTTAGTCTCTGCTTTGATTGTAAACAGATAGCCTAAACAATCGTGCAAAAAAAATAACATTTACTTATGAATTGTTCTATTTTGCCATCTTTTGCATGTTATTAGGTACTGTAAAATAGAGGAATTGTCTTCAGAAAAGTCTACCCTGATATTCTACTGTACGCCATTAGTGCAAAACCACAAACAGTGACTGTTTGCGACTTCGCAAGTTCCCCCAGTAGCGTTTTATTGCAGGTTATCGATAAATAACCACTGCGAAAGGACACTTTCTGGTCGCTTTTCCCTGGCAACGGATGCCAGTCGTTCCGATACTTTGCGGCAGAATTGCGTGGTGAATAGGCTAACCCGCGTCTAAAATGCTAGCTGCATAAAACGCTAAGCCTGTGAGCTCGGAGTATTTCCATTATTTAGACTGGTCGTTCTGCGTACCCAGGCTGTGCTGGCCACCGTAACCGACATTCTCGGGGTAGTCAGAGGATCGGCCACGGTGCCATCCAGGTCAGGGCTCTGCCCCTCTGGAAGTGTACGAGGCTTAACGGTCAGGGCCAACTCGCATCACTCCTCGGTAGCCCAGTCAGCTCCCAAATGCATAGTATTTCCACTGAGTGCAGCGCCCGGTCGCATGTTGTTGATGGCTGCGTGCCTAGGGTATCAGCCTGCATGGCAAGTGCGTGGGAGACCGCGCCGTCCAAAACTCCCTACGGCCTTTCCACAGTCACAGGTGTGTGGTTCCACACACAACTTTCGAGCAGAACTAACGGTACTGACTATGCAGGAAAACGAGGCGAGAGATGATGCCAGCAGAATAATTATGTTAAATACTATCGTCCAACTGAGGTCACCTTAGAACCGTTTATTAGATTTGGAGTGTTTTAAAAAACGTATTAAAGTTGACTGGTGTGTTTCCTTTATTTATGCGGACCAAGTGGATCGGTATGATTCAAAAAACTATTCCGTAGCAGGAGGAAACCGATCTTGTATAAGAAAAACTTGAACAATCTGTGACTTTCATGACGGGCGTTATAATACAAAATAGGACTTCAAAAACCTCGTTTGCCTAAACGCTATGTTGCTAACCTTATATTGTGCCAAAGCCCAACAGGTATTAGCAGACGCGGCTTTTTTCATAGGGTATTCTGCATGCAAGTGTGGATAATATATTATCGTATGTATATATTCCGCTACGAGTGAGGTATAGTCATTGATTATATATAGGTATGCTTTCTATATATTTTAATATAGGGTTATCTGTATTAATAATTAGAACTTATATTACCGGCGTCCATAAGAGCAACGCGTGGTAATATTTCAGCTACACGGTCGAAATTGCACAAGACGGTTTAGATAGCGGCACATTCTTTGCCTTTGAATAAGGGACAACAATTACGAACTCCTTCATATATCCACTGTATAGTGGATGGCTTACAAAAGAAGTGTTAGCCTATCTGTATAACCGGTATGTGGACGACGCTTCAACCACTGCAGAGATCTTCTTTACTTGCCGGCGGTAATCAATATCTGTTTTCGCAAGGGCGATCAATAAAGACAGATGACTTGCTCGGTTGATATTCGGTTACAAATATGCTTAATTATATATTCATAACACGTTCCACAGAGTGTGTCATCCTAAGCAAGGCTAGCCGTCGCTCGGCAGGTATTTTGAAGCAGGTCAGGAAGGTAAAGAATATAGAATTGAATTAGAGAATAAAGGGTACTAACATAATAATGTCCAACGAATGTACCCATTTTTAAAGCCGTCTTGGGAAAGTCCGTCACTGATGAAAAGGCAGATGAGGAGAGAAGCCTTTTTTTTGCTCAGGACATTCTTAAACCAAGCAGAAGAACATCAAACACCGAGGTACGGCAGATATCTGTTGTTGCCCTTCTTGCCATTGTTCGCATTCGGACGATTGGTCAATAATAATCATAATAATAGAACGAGTATCGAGGAGTATTAGAAATCAATAGCAGTGGCACAACTTTGCAGGTACTGCTATCGACAGACAGAGAAACAGAGTGGCTATGTTTTTGGGAGCAGCAGCAAATAAGAGACTTAGTGATTTGCAATCGAAGCTCTCCCGTCCGTTTAGCTACGTTTGTACGCTATGTCTCGTTCGGGCGTGACGCTGGCGTGACTTGTGGGAGGAGAGGATAGGTATGAGGCCGTCTGAGCTAAAGGTGCGGCGGGATGCGGGGAATACTATTGTGTGGGATAAAAAGCGGTGGAAATTAACCAAGCGGGAGTTGGATGCGGGCAGCTAAGCAGTTTGCCTGGTAGAAACAGAAGAAGGACCGACCGTCTAGCCTTAAACCTTAACTAGCAGCCGGCGAATCGAACGAAATGCCTCCTGCCGTATTCTGCTTGCTCTTCAGGGGGAACTCTCAAATAGAAAAACAGGGAGGAAAGAATAGCAGATTGAGAGGGAGGGATCAAAAGATTTGGCATGTTTGTTTTGGCGGTCCTGACTCAGTGTTATTGTCAAATTCAAACGTGGCATGCTCAATCTCCTACTCTAAACACTGCCTGGCTACCTATCAGATGCCTGACAACGGTCAATCTGTTCAATTTAGTATCGCCTCAATTCATCAATTTATTCATCGCCTGTATTGAACGAAGCTATTACTCACTTCGAGACAAATTTATATATATATATATATATATATATATATATATATGCGCGATTTAGTCATTATGTAACCAAAAAATCAAATCACTCGATTTCCGGATTTTCTTGGAAGTAGCCTCCGTGAAGCTCTGCACAAATAGTCTAACGGTGTTCTAGCTATTTGATCCATTCGAAACTGCAGGACGCCTTGAGTCTTCTACAATGCGCATCCATAGCGGCGATGACCCCTTAATCGAACGAAAGTTTATTTTTTTCGAGTCAGATGTTGAGGTTTGGGAATAGAAAAAGCCACTAGGGACCAACTCAGGAGAATAGGGGGAGCGTACCACTTTGAGCGTACCAATCTCAGTAGTTTCTTTTGAAGTTCTTCGTGTAAATTGTTCACAAGTGTCGAAGAATATGCTACTGCGACCGCTTGGCTCTTGCGTAAGTAGACAATAAGTATAATTTCCTTAAAATTCCAAAATACAGTGGCGATTACCTTCCCGGCCGACAAAATAGTAATCGCCTTCTTTGGCGCACATTCACTACGCACTTTTTAGTGTTTTGACTGCTCTATATTGTAGTGGACCCAGGTCGCTCACGGTCACCAATCGTCTAGTGGACTGTGCTTAAACGTCGACAAGCTGATATGCATTGTTCTTTTGAGAGGCTGTGGAGCGCTTTATTCACATAGTCAGGAGAACGCGCATTAACTGCGGATCGTTTTGGTCCCAAAGTGATGGTGGTTCTATCCGTGATATGATTACGTCCGTGATATGCGGACGGTATCTAAAACGTGTAGCGATCAACGTAATTAAATAAATTTGCCGGCATGTATATCGGTCCATATATATATATATATATATATACACCGGAAGGCTGCGTAACCCAGTGACCGAGTAATCCGGCTTCACAGAATGCAGGGTTGTCTGTGTTGACATAAAATGGTAGAGCCGACTCGAGGAACATCTCGCTTTGTAACTTTAAAGTAAGTTTTTGATTACTACCGACGAGACAACGTTTACAATCTTCTGCGTGGTATCTGGGACGGACAGCATGGCATTACTGCCGGCATTCATGCGGCAATCACTTATTCCGTAAAATCCAGTTTTAGTGTAACGCACGTCATGGATATAACCCAAGAAAACCCTAGTGTAGCTGCCATTTTGTCGTCATTTGCTTGAATATTTTATTTGACATGCACATAGTTACCTCATTCAATCACAACGACGGGTGAGTACAACAATTGCATGACGGTGGCAGATTCATCACTTCTTCAGGACAACTCGAGGCGCTTCAGCGTTACCTGTCGTTACCTATGCATCAAACCTTCGCCCGCTAGTGCTGAGAACGTGTCAGGGCAGCCCGCTTTCTTTTATGTGTTGACGTAATGGTCGATGAACCGGCCGTCGCAGCTTCGCCACGAGAGAACCCCCCCCCCCCCCCCCGCAAAACCGGATTTAAGTTGTCCGTCTTTTCTCGTTTCGCAACTACCCTGTTCTACTGAGTCTCGTGTAACGTTTTTCCATTTTCAGACCTCCAGAATCTGGTTCGAGAGAAATTAATATTCGTACGATGCAGAGATCATAGCGAGTGCGCATGTTGATGGCCTCGAGACTTCCTTGAGGAATGTATAAGTTGGAACACCGCTGAGCTAGGTATACAGAGCTCCAGTAAACGTCGAGCAATGAAAGTTAGAAATCCAGACATTGAGTAATTTGTTTTACTGTCTTCTGCTTACTTAATGAACTACCCACGTAGGTAGTCTAAACAATAAAGTTAACGTAAACAATCATGTAGTCAATTTAGACTTTCGGGTCGCTTTACATATATGTCAGTCCCTTACAGTCATTGAGAACGGCACGACGTAAAGTGGTGGATTAGAGAACCTCTTCGCAATGTGGGTATGACCTGCCCAAAAACAAGAAATCTCCTTAACAGTACAACCGGCTATACTGGTATGGCTACCCGCCCGAGTTACTGTCATGGCGGCATACTTACAATTTCGTGACGCCGTGGTCTAGAAGGCTAGTGCGCTCATGGTTGTCATCTACAGGGATTTGGGCCACTAGCTTGATCCCTGTTGTTGATCGAATTTTCGTTGAGCGATCTTCATTTAGAGTAGATACCATACCACTGAGAATCAGCGGCCATGCCACCACAAGGACTGCTGAGGAAACCATAGATATCTCAACAAGTACGGCCCTCGATGCATTGAAGGTATATATTACAGTGAGCTCCAAGCTCATAGGGTACGTATAGCCTTATTACCAAAAAATCATTTGGGTAACCTCGAGGATAGGACATGCAGGTTGTCGTTACTGACACAGACGCAATCTAAGATTTGTTGCTAACAAATGAACCCGCTCAGCTTCATATATAAAAGACCATTTGCCGGTAACCTCTGATGGAGGAGCCTGCGGCGTGTGCACGAATAAGTAAAGGAAGGACCCAATACGACATCGTATATCCTGATCGCACATCACGCTCCTCGTGAATACGTTAAAACAACACAATTGTTCTGCTTAGAATTAATAATTAGGCTTAAGAGATCGGTAGTCATCAAGAACGGGGCTCAAAATAAGCAGGGCAGCAATTGTTTTGTCTGACGTAACCCACGGTCTCGCTGCGTCTATGATAGCGCGTATAACAGCATTATAAAATGCGTAATGGCTTATTGAATTACAGCATACCTACAACCGTTGTAAATATCCTGCTAGAGAGGTGCAAAGCAAACTACCTTGGGAGCGTGCAATAACGTTCCATTACCTAAAAGCCTTGCTCACGTTAGTAAGCCGACATGCTTCAGAACTGCCTCAGGTTTCGCGATAATATCCTAATACGAGCAGTATAGTCTCAGCTTTGTCGAAACATGAACGGCAGTTTAAGGAGTACCCGACTGCGTCAAATGTAACCGCAAGCCATTTTGTCATGTGAACAAACGTGTGCTTTAGATACTGAACCCGCGCTCTGATAGCGTGCATGCTTTTGCTTTAGAATGCAAACGATCGCTGGGAAAGAACAGCTCTTCAGTGCTGACCTTAAATCAGCCTTCAGCTTAGGTGTGCAACTCATATTGGAATGCGGGCATAAATTTGGGCTCCGGGGGGGGGGGTTTGTTTTCAAAATCTTGACGTATATATGATAAGAGAGTGATAGGCACATAGTCACGATCGATGATGGCATTACGAGCCAAGGTCGGTTGATAACTACGTCCTCTGGCAGTTCTAGTCTTTATCGCAACGTGCCGACATACACAAAATCCATGCTGGCTGCCAAACGTGAACTTTCTGTTTGTTTCACGTACGATTTGGCTCCTGTGGAATATAGGTCGCTTCCATTTGCAACTATCGTGTTTCTATGGTAACGTCTCTCAAAACAACACTTGCTGTATTTGATGAAACTGTTGCATCGAAAACCCTTTATCGTGTATTTCTTACATGGTCGAAGCTTCAAATGTAAAAACTGCGTTCCTCAAACAAGTACTTGGCACGCACATGTCATCAGAAACTTCTTGGTGCAGTTTCACATGAATACCTGTTGTATATTAGAAAAAAAAACATGTTGTTTTTTTTTAGAACAAACCTACACCGCCTTTATTAAAAACGGAGCCGTGAAACGACTCTGACAGTCGAATTGCGTGGGCTTCTCAGCATTGATTCTTATTTATTGTCTTCGTGGTATCACTGCACGACAGAGGGCCATACCGCCGGTCTCCGTGAGATCACTTGGATATTCTCTCACTCAACGCTATGTCCTGGCGATTAGCACAAAGCCGCGTCGCCCCCAGAACTAATTTTCCACTCATACAGACTATATAGCAGCAATATGCATATACATATACCAAGTTTTCGGGCTGACCCTCAGCCAAGATTTAACGTCCACGGGAATGCTTTTCGCATTGCTTCATAGACGAAAGCTACGACCTTAAACTTCTAAACCGTGCTCGAACTTATATATATATATATGTTTATTAATTTTACATACATATACCTGCCAGTGGACTCACCACGCTAAGTCAGTATACCATTGCACGCTCGCACGCAATTGGCTATCGCCACATCGTCGCTATCGCTCCACCGGTCGTTTTCGGGCTGAAGGATAACAAAGCACACATCACGTTGAACGTTCGAGATTACAAGGGTAGTCGAAATGGCGCGCATCCCTTTTATACCGCGGGCGATCGACCGGCATTACGATGGCGCACGAACTACGCACGACGGGCGGCATCACGAACATGCTCGTGGCGCGCAAATTCAAAGTTTGACCCGCGGTCTCACTATACGCCAACGAGACATCACGAGACATACTGGCTGGCGCCAGCGGTTATTTGGGTGTTGGGTGGGTGATATTCTGGGAATAGTCCATCGAACCGGCATAAAAGACTCTGCTCGATCTAGAGGACAATGTCCGTAAGGGCCTGATTCGGCGGCAACTACAAGGAGCTCTCGCACTGCATCGCCGGGGTGCTCATTGGGCAGTTCCAGTCGTACATGGTCAGGTTCCGTCAGACGATGCAAAATCATTGTACAGCCTTCGAACGAGACAGGATACGCACTCTACACCTGAGGGAGATGCGCGTCGAATTTTAATTATGTATATATAAAGTGTGTTGCAAAAAATTAGCAATTCATGTTTTTTGCGATAATTTCGGCTTGGTTTTTTTGAATGGCTTGAAATTTTAAGCGCGCGAGATGTACATGACGAAACATGAGTATAGTGTTGATTTCATTGCAACCTCATAATCGGTTCATACAAAAAATAAAAAAGTGTGAAAAACAGTGTTGCAAAATATTAGCAACAATAACATGCTAACAACACAGCTCTTGTTTGTAAAGGATAGTCGATACTACAGCTGATATTCGATCCCAGAGATCTAGAGAGGAATATTGTCTAGCTAAATCAATCGTTATATAGCTGCAAAATATTCTACAGCTTAGTCGTTGTTCCGAACTAACGACGAATCTTATGTTTAAACTATGGGGGGTACAAAGGATCTTTCGGATAATGAAAAGTCAAGAATTGAGGCATATGCTGAGCTCGGTCATACAGTAACTGCTATAGCAACCAGATTAGGACGGCATAAGAGCACCATCAGCAGGTTCTTACACCCTGGAGTGAACCAAAGGTGCAGATCTAACAGTGGGCGTAAGCCAGTTTTGACTATTCGAGATCGGCGAAGGATCATACAGTTGACTACTCATAACCAAATGTCTTCTTCCAGGATCAGGACTACTTTGGGAGTGCCAGTGCACCGATCCGTAGTGTACCGAGTGTTAAGTTCTGACAAAAACGTGCGATACGCGAAAAGGAAGCTTATGCCGCGACTGCAACCGAAGCACATTGTCGCACGGCGTGAATTTTCGCATAGATACCAAACTTGGGATAACGAGTGGAAAAACATCGTCTTCTCGGATGAAAAGAAATTTTATCTCGATGGCCCTGACGGCTGTCAGTACTATTGGCACGACTTACGGAAGGAACCTAAATGGTTCTCGAAACGTGTGGCCGGTGGTGGCTCCGTGAAATATTGGGCCGCGTTTGGATATAATGGGAAGTCTGATCTAGTCGAGATTGTGGGCCGAAACAATTCTGACATGTACCAGCGCATTGTCGGTTACCCAGTTAGAAGCCCACTTCAGAAGAATTGGGGGACCTGACGCAGTTTTTCAACAAGACAACGCCACGTTTCATACCTCGGCTAGCACTATAGCCTTTTTTCAAGAACAAGGAGTGCCACTTTTTGACTGGCCGGCATTAAGTCCAGACCTGAATCCTATTGAAAATCTTTGGGGACATTTGGTAAAGCAGATTTACACAAATGGTTGACAATATAATCATTTGTCGGACCTCAAAGAAGCTGTCCAGCAAGCATGGACTAATATTCCACTTTCGTACTTACAACAGCTCATTAACTCCATGAAAGACCGAGTTTACGATTTGATTCAGAAGAAGGGACGAAAAACCCGTTTCTAGAATAAAATATGTAGTTTCAAATGAGTCATACAGCCCTGCTAAGAATCGAATACGCTGTAAGGCGCTATTGTTGCTAATATTTTGCAACACTGTTTTTTCACACTTTTTTATTTTATGTGTGAACCGATGTTGAGATTGCAATGAAATCAACACTATACTCATGTTTCGTCATGTACATCATGCGCTTAAAATTTCAAGCCATTCAAATAAACCAAGCCGAAATTATCACAAAAAAACATGAGTTGCTAATTTTTTGCAACACACTTTATATATATGACAGAACTATACCTACGTGACATACTATGCGTTTTAAGTCTTTGAACAGGGTCAGTGTTCGTATTGTGTTATACCCGTATACGTCTTTGAACATCCCCATCGCTATGGTGATTCTGTTTACGGTTTGTTTTAACATTCGTTTTTGTTTTTTTTTTATATAGTAATAGTGGGAAATGGCCATGCTCTCTCTCTCTCTCTCGCGCGCGCGCGCGCTTTATCGAGAGTAAGCCACAGTACGTCGGGTTTCAACTTTAGTATTTTCTTCGTTCCGTGAGTTAGCCTTCTCTTCGTTTCGTTTTTCTTAAACAGACGTTCCCCTGGGAAGATGAACGAAAGGGCGGGGTGGGTGTATTATTAGGGTTACTTTTAGCAGTTAGACAGCCATTCATTGGTATTGTCTCGTCGGCACCGTCAGTCGCTCACCCGGCCTGCCTGCGTCAGTGGGCCTAGTGAATAATTTCGTACGGATGTTCAGCAGAAGCTGAAAACGACGAAAGCCAAGAGAACGAGCGAGAAGAAGAAGAAGAAGGACAAGCATGTGAACGGGGAGGTGAGGAGGGTTGCTTGGTCCTACGGGGCCTGGATTAGAGAGGGAGAGAGAGGAACGCTCTAACAAAACCTGCAAGACAGTGCCGGTGTCGCGCCAGACCAAGGACATGAAAGTGTGACTGAAGAGAGTGCGACTGTCCTGCGGGCGTCAGACTCCTGCACTCCTGCGCTCAACCATCGTCAGCTGGATAGTTGGTTAGTCTGACCAGTGGACGAGCAAGACGAGAAAGAAAAGGGCCATTTGGCTGCCTGGCTGTCTGGCGGGAAGCGATCCGACATAACAGAGTGTGGCGCAAAGCAAGAGAGGCGGAGACCTTGATCGAGAACGAACTGAGCCGGCATGTGTCGGCGGGGTGGGCGGGCGGAAGGTGCCCCTGTGCCGCTAAATTGCTCGGGGGTATTCCCTAGGAGCCGATAATGGTCACTGTCTAGCGTGCAGTCACAGTCCCTTTATTTGTCGAACGCCACCAAATAATTTAACGATGCTGCGACTTTTCCGTTCTCACTAACGGAATAGCTAAATTCCCCTGTAAATACGGCATATACGCACTTGTCCTGTTGAGTTTTTCGTTCCTTATATATATATATATATTATATATATATATATATATATATATATATATATATATATATATATATATATATATATATATATACTATTGCACTGAACTTCAGTGGCGTAATTATGCGTGTCCAAGCTGGCCTGTTTAGATCTTATGTTTCGCGTTCTTCTCCAACTGGAGACAAACTGCGTTGGCGAAATCTAGTCGACCAGTGTGACATGTCATGGCTTTATACGGGAACTTCTACGACTTTGATTTGGTAGCGATTACGTTTGACCTCTACGGCTTATAGGAAATGTGTGCAAAAGTTCATTTATATGCGACCATTTGTGTCCGATCTTTAATGCGTCTAACGGAGAATAATTGTTTTCTTCTAATGACTGGGCTTTTCTTTCACCATGTATGTGGGAGTTGATATTCTTATTTGACTTTTAGATCGGGCATTCACCTAAATATCAACTCATTTAGAATCTTAAACTCATAGACTCACAAGTACATCCTGACAAAGTTAGTCATTATAAAAGTTAAGACAATCCAAATTAGCCAAAATTTCGCAAACTTAAACTCCTTAACCGAATGGTTTTTGAAGGTTTTTTCTACGTACTCTAAGAGTAAAAGCACCCACTTCAGCTTGTCGAAACGAATTAACCAGAAGATGAAGGGGGGGCTTTATCGAAGACCTTTACGTAGTCGACGGCATAAGACGGGTTCTCTCTCATTGTTCACGGCCAGCACCATCTATGGAAATTGCTATCACAGTCTAAACGTATAAAATAAGTGCTTTTAATGTTAAGAATCAGCATTGATATTGACTATAGAGTGCGCACTTGTTGTTTTTGCTTGCTATAGTTGGAAAATTAATAAAGAAGTGTAATTTTTATTATGATTTAATTAAAACGAATGTGTGAACGCTTGCTAGAGTTTTTTCACGCCTCAACTTCGGGCACCCAAAAATTCAGTCGTGTCCCCCCTTCAGGTAGCCAACGAAAGTGTCTTGATTTGATTGCATGTTAGAAGTAAACAATACTCCTACTTTCGGCAGGATACTTCTGGCAATGTCATTGAGATCGGCGCGTGTTGTAACGCGACAACAGGAAGGCCATGGATGCATGTTTAGCGGACCCTGTATGCAGATCATGCGCACCCGTTCTATTTGAAGATAACGATGCTTCGGCGGCAAGAGACTTTTAAGGGCCTTTAACTCCGTTCTAGCTATATTTACCTTAGTATTCTGAAATACAGTGTCTCGCGTCGAAAACGTCTGGCTACCTGGTCCCGGAGTATTGTCGATAGGCCGACTACAAAAAGGAACGGGACAGCTAGGCCGATTGACGTGGGCTCGCAGTCCTATAGCAGCCCTTAGAGCACGATTACAGTACCTGTAAACATACAAGATCTGGGGGGAGTAGTTTGTTTTGTGTAGTCGTCAATGGAGTCTCTGGTGACTTCTCTTTTGTGACTTGTTTAAGCACAACTCTGGCCAGCGGCTTCTGGTAGTACTGTGAGCGATGTATCATCAGAATCGTTTGGATTCCATGAAAGCGCAAATCAACGAAAGCAGTAGGAACATTTTCTGGCGTAAGGCTTAACTTTAAAAAAGAAAAAACTAGAAAAAATATGATTTTGCAGGAGATTGCCGTGGATAATCTGAAGTCAGTCTGGTGGCAACAACAAGACGCCCGTCCGGAAGTCAGAGGGTGGTCAGTCCAGTCATCAGCATTGATGATCGCCGAGATTTTCTCGTGGTGCCCACAAGCATTGAATGGGAGCACCGGTCATCGCAGAAACCCACGTTCTGCGACTACCTTTCGTCAGTAACACCTGGGAAGTCATTCAGTAGCACCCACGCCCATGATGAAGTACCTGCGCATGATCCTGAATAGGACTCTTCCAGAGACACCTCATGTGCGCTACGCAGCAAAAAAGCAGCCTGAGCCTCAGCAGAGCTACGGAAAATCCTCTCACGGACCAGAGGAGCAACGAACTTTCGGCGCCGTCTCTTAGCATTATTAGTAGGCATCATGTTATACGCCGCACCCTCATGGGAGCGCACGTCTGCCAGAGCTACAACACACCGCCTCCGCAACAGGGCATACAAGGCTATGGCGCTCAATATAGCGCGAGCAAGTCGCACGGCTTCCACATCAGCCATACAGGTTCTCTCCAGACAAAGTCCCTGGGGCCTAAGAATTAAAGATCTAGCATCAAGAAACCCCTCAATTAAAGGCCGGTCGGGAAGGGAAGATTAATCACCAGAGCAGACACCCTAAGCAAAAGGAGCTAACAATCGGAAACAATTCAACCGGGCCATTCTAGATGTTGGACACATTCAATACTCCCTGATCTCAAAAAATACTGCCTCAAACACGGCTCGCTTACCTACCTACTCGCGCAACTGCTAACAGGACATGATGGTTGTTTTCGGCAATACCTACACCGCATAGGAAAAACTGACTCCCTCGTATGCCTGTATGTGCAACTCAGGGGAGGCGGACGATGTAAGGCACTGCTTTGAACGCTGCGCCTTTTTCGACACTGAGCAAGAGCTACTGTCCCGGAACTTACGACTAAGAACCCTCTAACATGCCAAGCCTTTGTAGAAGCGCTCCTTGAAGATTAGGAATCCTGGATTATTATAAGAAGATTCGCAGAAACTGCCTCCGCGGCAAAAATAACTGCCACACAAACTCAAGCAGTCTAAACGGCAAACATAGTGGTCAGATGGAGTAATCTCGAGAAGACAGTACTGCGGCCACCCCCCGACGAGGTGCAAAGACGATGACTGGATTTTAATGGGGTAGGTAAGTCCCACACTACCGTGGCTTTAACAACGACGCCCGGTGTGCATCGCACATTTTACCTGTTACCTCTATTAAAAAAAACCGTAATCCTAATAGCAGGATACGTTTGTCCATGGCCGAAAGAGAACGCCTCTGTACTGGTAGAAAACCTGACCTGCTGTCTAAGGCAATTGTGCAATGACACGTCCCGTTCTCTGCGCTGGAGATTTAAGCGTCGATTGGACCGATCTCTCACTCTGCGTACATGAGCCTTACTGGATACGATTCCCGATGTTAGATGCTGGTTCATCACAGACCCCCAATCCAACGTTCGAGAGCCACCTGGGATCGTCCGTAATTGACGTGTTTGGTACGCACTTGAAATTCCTATAGATCGTTTACCTCGCTGACTGACAGTCTTATGCACGATGAAGCTTTTTCCAGCAAACATATTCCAACCGCAATTAGGCTCCACCACTGGCCAAGTATATCAGTATTTAGCGACTTCACGAACGACTATACGAGGTGTGTCCTGTACCGTCAGCCTCAGATGTAAATATATACTTGCATTAATGACTAACAGAGTTGTTACAGTACGCTGCCAACAAGCATCCTGAAGAAAGCACTCCTTCTTGCGCTTTCTTGGACCACGCGGTCAGACTTCCGACACTGTCAGATTGACCTGCCATCAGTTATTCCAAAAGACAAAGGAAATCCACGTGAACCTAGTTCGTGGCAAGGAAACGCTAAAGAGAGTTGCTGTTACAAACTCCTTTTAGTTATTCTCGCTGCCTATCTTTCGTGTTTTCTTGAGTCCCGTGGGATCATTCTCACAGAGCAGCACGGATTCTGCTACGGCAGATCCATTTTTACTGTCTGTCGAATACTACTGGAAAAGACTTGGAATGTGACAAAGACAAAACGCTATTTTTATACTCCATATTTGTGGATTTTGGATCTGCTATCATATTCAAACTGGCCGAATAGGAATGCCCGCCAACATCATTGGGGTTATCTGCGCGGATGCTGCGGGAGAGCCCAATCACTATTCAGCCCTCTTCATGCAAACCACTTGCGTTGCACAGGATGATACCCCAAGGCCACTGCGCTTCTCTTTGATACTGAGTGATGTCGCTGTAGTTAGCGTAACCGCGAGTCGGTACGAGTGGAGATTCTGTTTTAGATCGATGGCTTTATATTGATGGTACCCATTGCCTTGCATGGAATCAGTAGATTCCAGGTCCAACAGAGGTTCAGAGTGCGAGAGAGAGAGAGACAACAGGAAACATTTGGGGGAAGACATGGGCCTTGAAATAAACATTAACAAAATTAATTGCTTGCCTAGACACCGCTATTTTTCGACGATTTACGACACCAATTCATCTAATTTTAGGCTACCAGCAACAACACGCATTGAGTAATTAGAAAATCTGAATCTGAATTGTCTGCCTTAGGTTTTATAGGCGTTATAGATACTCCTTTTAGTTTCACTAACCGGCCGTTTTTACTTAATGGACAGAGAACGTTTCCACGCAGCATCTCTCTATTTTTGTAACAAATCTATCCGAGACCATGGGTTGCGGCCGGACAAATGACATAAGTGTAAGATGTTTATAATTCCGTAGAATCCAGGTTAGTACTAGCACTACTCTGGTTGTGAGAAAAAAATCCAGGTTAGTACTAGCACTACTCTGGTTGTGAGAAAAAATTGAACTGAAAGAACCTTTTTAAACTAAGGGTTAATTAGTGAACCGTACTCCACTGTCCAGATGCCGTGATTCATGCGTCGACTTATTCCCAGATGACTAAGAAATCTCAGTAATTCTAGATGATCTATGTAATGGAAAAGTTGTTTCGCCGGGGCCGTCCAAAGAGCAGCCGCTCTGTGAAACCTGCGTAGTTATGAACGCAGTTTCCTTAGATATTTTGGTCCCGGCAGCCCTCACTGCCTATTGGGCCTACCCAATAATTCCTTTTGCAATGATACGAGGCAAGCCGTCAGCCATGTTTGTCGGCGCCGGCTTCATCCTTGCGCCTATACGGTCGTTCCCTGTCGCTTTCTACAGAAACTAGGTTAGCTCATGGAATTCCTGCCTCGGCATTTCTTCCATTCATGGCCTGGATGCTCATAGTTTTTTGAAAAGAGGCAAGCTAGAAAACGCTTGAGCCGCCCTGTTACGTTGTCCAGGTGACGCTTGAATATGCAGTTGTAACTAATCCTCTTGCCGGGTCGTCTTCAGATTTTGTAGCAGATCAATAATAAGGCGGGATAATCGGAGCGGGTGAACGGCACTCGCGCGCTGCTTCTCAACAGCATCTTTACTATCACCTAAATCAAGCTGTGTAGAAAGCCGCTTCATTCTATCCGTCGCAAAGCGCTAAGCCAGGAAGCGCCCTCCTTGAGGCAATTCAACGCTGATCACAACACAGCCCGTGCACAAGAAAAGCAACATTTTCGCTACCTTGATCCGAAGTCGACCGCTCTCCAAGCAAAACGCACAAATTGTTATTATATACACTTCAACTTTACTTTAATTATAAACTACTACCTGTATTAGCATGGCTCTAGCTTATAACAGAAATGTTCTAAAACGTCATGATCGTCTCGAGTAGCGGAACCTCAACGCAATGCAGACGACAAAGTCCAAGAGCACGAGGAGGGTCTGTATAAGACGCACATGGCTCTGGATTGCACTGTGTCGATTAAACGCAGTGTTGACAAACCAGTCTAGTGAAAGTGTAAGGGCTATGTACATCGACCCAGCCATGGTGGCCAGGCGACTGAGGACTATGGAAAAGAAGTTCCTTTTTCAAGCGAGATTCCTTACGCAGAGAGGGAAATACGCGCAGTGCGGTGAACCAAAAGTATAGAGTCTCCTGCGATTACGGCGTGAATGACGAGCGCGAGGCCGCTGTGTCACAAACGTGTCTCGTGCATGACGACGTTTACAGAGCAGGGCTCAGAGGAATAGTAGAAAATAAATAAAGACAAAGAAGACTGAGAGACAGCCGGATAAGATAAGACGAAAGACGACGCTGTTGCATAGGCAAACCGGACCAACAATATGAGGGTAAACTTGTGCGCGCTGGCAGCTCGCAGTTCTTAAAGAAGAAGAAGAAGAAAAAGCAAGAGAGAAAACGCCACTTTGTATGCGTGATGACGATGTCAGAATGAAAAGCTGCGTATGTGCGCTGCCTACTAAAATGCTGTGTATATAGAAAAACACCAGCGCGCGATAGCAAGAAGAAAGAACGCATCGTACACAGCACATTATCTTGTTAACGATAATGTGCTATGTAAGATGTGTTTTTCTTGTTATATATATATATATATATATATATATATATATATCGAGCACTATCACCAGTCTCACAAATGTTAGTAATTTCACTTTCACTTCAAAGCAAGACTTCCCGAGAGCGTGCTCCAATGAAAAATAATATGTGCTTCAACGAGTTCTACAATTTCCTATGATGCGCTCGTTTTGGGGCACCATGTATATATAGGGCGACAAAAAAAGTTTTTTCGGTTTTGTCCGTAGAGAATCATTAAAATACCGAAAAAAAAATTTGTATACCCAATAATATACATATATGGACATACAAATCTGCGCGTTGGAAACCAAAGCGAGAAAGAAATTAAAAGACGCATTGTAGGATTTGTGCGAAGTTATTTATGGACACATCGATTTGAGCCTTTCGACAAAAGTGTCTTCCCATTAAATTGTAAAATTGATCAATACGGATTTTCTCTATTTTTATTCTCCCTAAAGGTTAAGTACTTATTTCTGGCTAATGCGCTCTAATATATATACATGTTCAGCTACATCGTCATTACAACTAAAATCAAAATGCACGCCTTTTGAATATTCATACATTGGCTTTAGAGTGTACCTAATGAATCTAAAGTACATTTTCTTGTCAACTATCCCTTATTATGTTATTAAAGCAACAGCAAAATAAAAATGTCTCAAGTAACGAAATTCGTTTTCGCTTCGAACTTGGGGTTTGCGGATCGTTAATCGCACTGCAATGGCATACGCGCCTCCACGGTACACGTCCAAAAGACCCTGAAGAGACATTACAATTCATGACTCATCCGATGACATCACATGTAAATCGTCATTTTTGCAGACACTGCACGACTGCGATAAATTTAAGCTGAGCATCATAAGAGGGTTAGTGGTATTTCACCTTAACCAAAGTATGCCCGTGTATGAGACCGAATCCATAGGCCTATATATATATATATCTGTATATATACATATATATATATATATATATATATATATATATATATATATATATATTGGGTCTACAAAAAAAGTTTATTCGGATTTTATAACGATTCTTTACGGACAAAACCAAAAAAAACTTTTTGTAGCCCTATATATATTTATATATATATATATATATATATATGGTGAGGTTGCGGGTGGATTATCTGTTGTCGTTTAAAATACGTTTTGTTTGGGATTCATTTCGGCGCAATCTTTTAGCTGCGTCGTGTGGTCGAATTAGTGGCTTAATTAAATATCTTTCTCATCATATATTCCCTGTTCTTGTTTCTCTCAAATTTCTTGAATATTTGTTCATTATAAAAAAAAATTAGAGATGTTTTACGTTGGTTTCTTAATTAATAAGACAATCAATGTCAGCGAGGATTAGCACAGGTCGATCAACTGTGAAAAACAAAATCTCTAGGGTGCATCCCTCAATATCGTAGGCTACAATATTGGCTGCTTTCTAACCGTTCGGGGTTAGAAGCAATCAGGATAAAAACTAAAAAGGATTGCAAAGCTCAGGCTTGATGCAGTCTTTTTTTGCGGAACATAAAGCCGTTCGGGCGTCATGTCCACATAGGCTAAAGCGCATGGAATCAACACAAAGGTCGTCTCAAAGCAACATTGAGAATCTCTTGGATGCCCCGTTGGTGCACTTTGTACTCCCGTAGCCTACGACAGGCCTCTGACACCTTCTCAAGGCGCACTTGGTCCTCCGTAGTAAATACTGGAGTCAAGATAAACGAGGCGACACTCAAACCTCAACGACATGAACTATAAAAGGAGCCAGCAGGTAACAAGAGGCCCACTTGAGAGCACTGGACCTCACTTGATCGACCAGCAGGTATCGCTCCTTAGAATAGTGTAACAAGTTATGGCGACGATTATGCCAACGTTAGTATATATCATTGCGCATGTATATTTATATATATATATATATATATATATATATATATATATATATATATATATATATATATATATATATATATATATATATATATATGTTTCAACGTTATCGGCGACGCTCTCCTATCTACAAATACCGCATTCAGCGTAGAGCCGACAGATACAGCACTTATATTGCGCTTTTTTTTAAAGGTAGATGCACCGTGCGTTGAGATGCGACTGGCAAGGATAACGCGAAGAACCACGAGGTAAGCATTGTGTCAACGGACTATTTAACACGGCAACTAACTATCAAGGAGACAGTCTTCTAGCGGTTTCGGCAGCGGGAGCACTGCGGTATTAGTAATTTGACTGCAACATATCTTAAGCGAACAGGGTGATTTTTTGACATTGTTGTAATATTAGGAGGGCCTAATCAGAGAAGTTATATGTGAAATATAGCGCGAGCTATCGTTGACAACATAAGTCGATTTAAAAGCTGATTTGTGCCGCTTATACGAATTAAATTGAAATATAGGTGTGGTGAGGTGTCAAACTAAAGACGCCGGAACGCAATGTTGCTTTTTATTAGGATGGAGAGATACCTGTATAAAAAAATCTAAAAAATAACGATTTTATCGTTTTGTTTTATTTGAAAGTGCTCTCCTTTATTAGCCACAACCATGTCCCATCGCTGGAGCGAAGTAGCGATTCACATGATAGCGCACTCTGATATCGGCATGTTGAGGAATGTCTCCACATGCGTTCTTACGGCTTTTGGTGACGTGAATTTCTTTCCCTGTACATGTTTCTGCAGGCATCTGAATAGTCATCTGAATGCGATGATGCAATTTTCGGTGGGTACGGTAAATGAGGCACAATTTTCCAATCCAAGCCAGCTATCTTGTGGAGACTGGGTAAACTCGCATGCGGCCTCACGTTGTCTTGGTTGAAAATTGTGCCCTTTCTATTCACGAGGCTGTGTTTCTCTATTTAGAGGGCAGCAAAATTCGGCCAGGGTGGACAGCTGATCACAGTAGACACCCGTTTATCGTTTGACCACTAGGAAGAAACTCGTGGTGAGCGATGCCATGCCTATCCCACCAAACACATTGTATAACCACTCAAAGTCTATGCTTATCCCACCAAACACATTGTATAACCACTCAAAGTCTATGCTTATCCCACCAAACACATTGTATAACCACTCAAAGTCTATGCTTATCCCACCAAACACATTGTGTGACACACACCGAAGTCCATGCCTAACTCACGCGTAGTCAGTTTTATGTTTTACTGTTTCGCGCAAGCGATCTTCCTCGAGCAAAATAGGCTTTCCAGGTTCATTTAGACGGCCTAAGTTTCCGGAACGGAATTTGACAAATTATTTCTAGCACGAAATTCTTGGAATACTGTTTTTTTTCGAAAACGCTCTAATGTTTTGGACAGTTTCCGCAGCAGTAAGGCCATTGTTGAATCCAACCAAAATTGACGTCCGTAGCTGGAATCTTTCGCTGTCGTTTTCGATGGAATTCATACAGCAAGTACAACGAGTGAGACCATTTTACGAAGCTCTCAACGAAGCTACAGTCTTTTGCGCTTACATATGTTTTCTGTTTTCTGCGATAAGTAAAACTGGTGCGCTATTCCGCTGTATTCCACAATCATCCCCTATCGTTTGAAGCCGATACCTAACGCGTTTCCACAGATCTTGTCGGCGTGATCACGTCGTTAGCTAGCCGTGAGTCGCTCTTTGTGCTTGACTTATACAAGTTAAGTTCTGCTTACAGGCGTGTTTCCATGAAGGTAATCCGCAATGTGTTCCCCGACCGACCCTGTCCCTTACCAAAGGCAAGATCAGTCTTCAATTTGGCGACGTCGGTGGGGGATACATTTTCTGGTAAAAAATCTAATTGGGCATTTTGTAACGCAGAAAATGACGGATAGCCAGCAAGCGTATTTTATAAGCCACAGAAAGTATATGTTCAGGTGTTATAGTAACCAAACTCGGACACAGCAACTTATATCACAAAATTTTGCTGCTGGAAGGTCAGCTACGATCTCAACATCGATAAGCCTACACCAAATATGTAATTAAACTGCCCAAGTATTGGCACTTACAGAGCATATTTATATCGCTAGCTAAAAATGTTACTACCGTCAACAACAGAAGTGTTGGAAGGCACAGCTACATTCAGTTGTTCCTCTACGGTAGACCATGTTGGATTAATGCACATACACAAGACGAGTTTCGAGTTAACCTCCTCGCCAGTATGTAGATTACCTATGTCGCGGATTACTACGAGGTGTCTCCACATTGAAGATGAACTCTAACGTGTATTGGAAAAAATGTATTTAAAAAAAAAAACGTGTAAGGATGCTTTTTTAGGAAGATTCAAAATGTTTGATGCACATACGCCACGCGCAGCTGGCGTGATAAGTGTAAGACTCACAAACCCATTTAACTCCTCAGACTCGGTGTTGCTCTGGCATTACTTCGAAACCAAAAGCGCCGTCTAGGACGATCAAGAATCCCAGGATTTTTGCTGCCGTTATTTTTAGCTACAGGCTAGTTTGCAATGGCAACCGTGTTGCTTTGTGCAAATACAGTGCTCCATTTTTCCTTCAAAGAAGCAAATGTTGGGCTTAAGATGCTAAGGTACAGACCGATTCACTCTGGATACAACCAGAGCGCGACAACATGGCGTTCTCAATGTAGAAAACACGAACTAAAACTATATGAAGGCGGGCTGCTAATCACTTAATTGAGCTACTCATTAGTTCCCACGATATCATACGAGTACATATAGATGGATATACTTGACAAATCAAGAAACAAATACGAGAACACATGTAATCACTCAGTTAAGACGACTTGCTCAGGTTAATCAAATAAACAAACGTTGCCAAAACAGAAAACATGACATTAACCACATTAAAATGCTCGTGTTAAACGTACATTGTACTTCCGCTATAGGCGGACGTTTATCGCACGAGTGCTTCCAACGTCCCTGATGTTGTAGACGAGACGTTGGCGTCAAGGTGTTCGACACTAAAGGAAGGCAACGATCCAGATTAAAACGAGATATATAGCGGGCTTTGAGCGGGCGGCCCAGCCCGATAATATGGCCATAGCTACAGCCCTCTTAGACGAACCCTATAAATACACATATCAAACACTCTCTATTATTAATATTATTAGGATCTAGAAAGAGCACATGTATTGGATGTTCCAGTGCTATCGTGCATAGGCCTTACGTGACATTGCCGTTCCGGCTTTGTACGATGATGATAAGGATCCCTTGATGATTGTAGAGCTTTCGTCGAGCCTCGCGCTACTATGGTATGTTGTAAAGGAACGGTGCACCTGAATGTCGTCGATATGCAGCCACAACTTCAAGCCTGCTTCAAATGCTAATTCACTTTAATTGCTATAATTCTTAGTAAGCTATACAGTTCATTCATTTGAAGCTGAATAAGTTGAGATAGATACGCAAGTAGAAGCGAGAAGGCCATACAGTGTGAATTAAGCCACACAGACGAACGAAGACTTACGCTGACCGGTACAGACAAAATAATAATTGCAAATAATAACAATAAAAAGTCGTAAGCACATTGTAATAATGTAACCAATACATAGGATTTGTCATATCTAGGCGCACGATCTATATGTATTCATTTGGCCGCTTACCGTCTAGGTAGAGTCTGTTCTTAGTATCGTGCAAACTCGGACTTCGTGGCTTAGTGATAAAGTCACTGCTTTGCTTGTGCGAGGTTGTGGATTCGAATACAGGACTAGCCACAGTTATATTTCTCTGCGCAGTTTCCAATTCACCCAAGGTATATGCCGGGTTACACGTTAATCGGCCACGACCGAACAGAGAAAGATAAACGCACAAAAAACTAAAGCTCAGATGTCTCAATAAAACTATGGCGATAATTATCGCTCGGATGTAGCTCAAAATTGTATCTCAAAGAAACACAGCGGGAAAGGTAGCGTTCGAAGATCGCAAATCAGAGGTTCGATGCTCACACAACAAGCGGAGGTGGCAATAACATAGCGTAGTTAGAGCTCTTCACACAAAAGGTATGCACACGGGAGACTTCGAGGAAGGCTCTGTGTGTAATGCGCTAAGATCTGACTTACACAGGCAAAGTTGCAGTGTGTGCCAGTGTGTTCGCACATTTAGGAAATGAAGATGACAAGAATTACATCTTTAGAACAAACGAACAAGCTTCCCTGTCTCGCAAGAATCGATTTAAGCCCTAACTGGTTGATGGCGGATTAAAGCGTTCCGAAATATAAAGTTGAGAAGTAAATGCCTGATGGCCTAGACATATATACCTGTATAGCTGTTATGTTTCAGTTGCAAGTTAAAGTAATTAAAACCGACACTAGTAGGTTGATCTCTTTTGCCGGGCGTTTTTCGGAAGTTGATATTCTGGCTATACCTAACTCGCCTTTTGTATGAGTTCTGAATGCAGCTTATCGGTTCTTCCCAATCTTTGGGCGTCACATTTGGTGATCAATCTCAGACGGGCTCTTCCGGTACATACTCATTTGACTTCTCGGTACTGCTGTCAATGCATAGAGAAAGCTGCTCACTTTTACCGCTCGGCGGGCGCTTCGTCACCTTTTCGCATTGGTCCGACCTGTACCTGACCCAGGTTCTCTTCCTACTTTACACATACGCAACTCAGGTAGCTAAAATGAAAAGCGTAGCAAAAACACTTCTCAATCCCAATTCCAACTCAGCAATCGGCGGTTGCTAGCGGGGCGGCCACTCTGGCTACCTCTGTGTGTTTTGCTTGACTAACGCCTGATGCTTGCGTACAAATACGTACTGCTTTGTTAGCTATTAGAGGTGCGGCTACTTATTTTGCTCGTCTCTCTGCCGCTTTGGCTCTCTACGCTGCCCTAGACTCCGATACGCTGTTTGAGGGCCTAGCAACCTGGCCTAGCAACCTAGGCGGTCTTTCACGTTTCTAGCCGCTGATGTGACTTAGACCTTGCATATTCTTATTCACTGCTTCGTAGGCACAATCCTGACAAAAATACTCCAACATACTAGCGGGCATAGTTTTAAAACAATTTTTGCTTCCATCCAAAGAAGGCACTTTCAGCCTTCGCGTTTACAGTAACAAATGACTCTCGAGAAACGGCAAGAACCTCGAGGTAAACCAACTGACCTTTCCCACGATACGATCGGCACAACAATTTATACATATATACCCGGTTAGCAATTGAAAATAGAATCAATTAGATCTAGAAATGCATTATACTACTGGCCGGATGATTAAATCTTGACGATACAGTATCTAAGATGTATTTGTGTATACATAGACAGGACACCGTCTAAATTGGGGCGCTTTTCGATTCGAACGCTTGTCGTATCAGAAATTCGCTCATCCGCCTAATAAACCAGATGAGTGCCCGCGCTGGACGGACCTGGGCCCAGATGGCAAACCGCCCTAGTTTCAGTCTACGAACAGCTCAGCGGCTAACAGCCGATTACACGGTTACAGAAAAAAACAGAGTCAGATTTCTAGATGATAAAGAAGAAGATTCACGATTGAGTGCACACAGCAAGGATTCGAGAATTAATCCACACGTCCAACTATGAATTTCTGAGTACGCCCTCAACGTCGATCAAAAATCATGCATGTAACTTCAACATGGCCACAACGATCATACCGCAGGCTTATTCCAAAACTTCATGTGCAATTCCTATGCCATAGTAGTCAGTCAAGTACTCCCTGAGGCTGCTAAAGCCAATAAACTTGCTCTCGATGCCATCCTCTCAAGGACGACGCGGTAAGCCGTCTTCGCTTCTTCTTCTTGTCAGATTGGCCCGGTTTAGTAGCCACATTGTGCCACTATGTATCGGGCATGATTGAGCGAAAATCTAACCGCTAAGGTGGACTTTCTCACTGCTGCCATTATAAAATCGTAAAAAAGCTCGATCGGGACCTTTTGACACGGACTCGTGTGCGGTTTAGATTTCAAATTGAAATAGTGATCAGCGTGAGCAGGGGTTGATACATTGAAGAAAAATATTCACCAGGAGTTTCCCTGTCAAAGAAAAGTACGGACTCAACAGGGACGACAAAAAACGCGCGAATCTAGACGGTACACCCTGCGCATATGTATATATACAGATTTTGGCCGTATAGTGAAATTAGTTGTCATACAATTAATTGCCCTTATAATAGATTAAATTCGAGCTAAGCGTAATCTAAAAATAGTTAAATCTACTCTAATTATATTAGAAGTCAAAGCAATCTTTAAGAAGGTTGTTTCTAATTCAAGACAATCCTCCCTCAGCTACGGGCTTGGAACTCATTCTGAGGCGTATCTTTATGGCATCGAGGGCCGGGCATGTTGAGATATCAGAGAGGCTTTGCTAACATTCCTTGTGACCGCTGATTCTCAGCAGTATGGTCCTCTTTTATCTGTGGGAGCACGACAAAGTTGCTCGGAGCCAGGGCCAGGCTAATCACAAGCTTGCGGAAATATAGAAATTGACATTTTCACCAAAATGATTCGACATCTCGTGTGCGCGCATGCGTTAACGTGATGAAGGACCCAAGGGCTGTTTGCTCAAGGTTCAGGCCTCATGCGTCGTACGTTGTCGCGCAACCTTTCTTAAATTTTGCGGTAGTATTCCCTATTGACCGTAGAACTAGGTGGCAGGAATTTGTCGAAGATGATTTCCTTGTAGTCTAACAAAATAGTCAAAGCAATACTGGTGTTAGATCTGCTCTGTCTGAGTTTCTTCGATCAACCCTCTCTTGGAAGCACCACTGAAAGGATTGAGCCTTCGTCTCGATCTCATAATCATATACCAATATGTCCTCTCTAGTAATCACTCTCAAAATATCTGAAGCAATCTAGGGTCTTCTGCTACCGCTCAAAGGTTCAATTTGAACACTACCCAACAGGTTAATCTGCTGGAAATTCAACATTTTTTTGGCTGTCAGTCTCCTGACGCATAAAATATCGGTAAAGACTGTTGTAACTGACCCATAAGATATTTCCAACTCTTTACATATCTGCCTGGTAGTAACTCGGTGATTTTTGAGTACGATATTACAAACTTTTTCAGCGTTTTTTTCTGTTATATTAGTCTTCCCGAACAAGGGTCAGTTTCGGTCTCTTCACGTCCGCCGCACAATCGACAGTACTGCGTATACACAGTGTTTCGGAGCATTCCCATGTCTCCATAAGCAGTTCGTAACATTTTTGCACTTTAAATTGATGGTTAATTTTTTACACAGAAGTATATGCAGATTTATTGCCCCGCCATTTTCAGCTCCGTAAAAATAGCCGAACCCCGCTTTCATCGCTTGCTTGCACCAAACTCAAACAATACAATATGTAAATTAGTTTGTGTGTCGCTGATGAATGGCGCTTCTAAGCCAATCAAATCAGAACACTTTGGTGATTTCGGTTCATTATATATATATATATATATATATATATATATATATATATATATTTAAGTACATGTAGGACTTAATAAAAATCATTTTACCCAATGGAATGGGGAGTGTCTCGTTTAGGAATTAGAGTGAAATTATTGTGCATTGTTATGTTACTGATGTGGTTGGTGGGACATTACTTGACAAAAGGCGTCATTGCGGGTGAGCGAGGTTGGTTGGTGGAGACACCAGGCATACCGACGTGTTCATCAGGTTCTGGATATCAATTTTTCCAACTCTCACGTAAGTAGCATAAACATTTTGTATTACGGTAAACGTTCATAAAAAAAACCACAATATTTTATACTTTACAAGGATCATTTTTGGTACCATGTCGATGATAGTTCAATTCGTGATATGATTACTATAAGTCGTTTGCCCCCGTTCCCTGCTGTCGATTTCATAGGGACCCGTGTTAACAAATAAGGGACAATAGCGGCTGATGTACGGTCAATAACTGGCGACCATTATGTTCATATGCACTCCTATGTTTTTCCCATTAAGGTGTGCCTCATTATAGATGTGAGCATAGATTTCACCATTCGTACGCATATATATATATATATATATATATATATATATATATATATATATATATGGTGAGATCTATGCTCACATCTATACCGAGGGACACCATCCTGGAAAAAACGTAGAGGGTGCGCAACATATGAACGTAATCTCATAAATGCGCTGCCTCATAAGATAACCATAAGATAATCGAATTCGCCTTCTTCTAATTTGAAAAAAAAATATTCTTCTTATAGGCAGACTGTGTGACCGACTAGTTAATTGATGTCACTAGGTCAGCTGACGACCCAACTTGCCGCCGTCTATAGGCTAAACAGACGTCGCCGTCGTCGTGCCTTCTTCTACTACTACTGGATAGATGGCGTTTTAGATTCTAGTTTAGGATAAATATCCTTTAAAATGTAGGATAGATGGCGTTTTAGATTCTAGTTTAGGATATATATCCTTTAAAATGTAGGATTGTTGCCGAACCGACCGAGTTTCACGTTCGTCCGACGACCTCCGCGAGTCGCTAGCGGCGGCCGACTATAGTATGCCAGCATAATGGCCGATTGAATGAAGAAAAAGGGGAGGTGTATGTATGTATGTAATTTAATCACCGAAAAAGCTTTTTCGGACGACGTTTGAAGGTAGCAGCGATGGGAGCAGCGGACTCACCACGGTCTTTGCAGAGGAGTCTCAGCCTCAGCGTAAAAGGCCGCTGGTCCGGCGACTCACGCCCTACGCGTGCCTCAACAGCTTGTCATTCACTCAAGGTGGACAGACAGCACGCTCGCGGCTGTCACGGCCCCGACGACGACGACAACGTCGAAACGACTCGGGGGAGATGTGCAGATGTACCCCCGATGAAACGGAGATGGCCGTGGATAACGTGGAAAAAGGAAGAAAGGAGAAGGCGGTGGTTTCCTTCAGCGCCTTTGAGTATGTTGACTGGACACAGCCCGAGGTCCCGTGTCTGCCTGGCGGCGGCGGCAGTCCTTTGTGAGGTCGACAATGTTGACAGTTTCGACAGTCGGTTCACATTGTCTAGCAGCCGCTTTCAGCAGCAACCGTTTCTACCACGCTTACTACTACTACTACTGCTATAAAACTACAATGGCACTGCTGATCCAATCCCAGAGACGATGAAAAACGTCAACGAGTAGTTGACGTTTTGCAAAACATTTTCCACATTGATTTCTTGTCACATTAAAGAAATAGAGAGCGACAAAAATCACATGGACCCAAGTCAAGTGAATGTGGAGTACGACCTGGCTGCACGACCAGAATGCCTGCGAACGCTCGGCACGGTCGGACACGCTTCTCAGGGTGCCGGCTTGTGATTTTAGCAAACAATTTTAATAAGTACCTTGTCACGTACAAATGCAAGCAGCAGTCACCAGTGGTAACACCACACTGTTGGTAATGAAAATAACCACTACCATGTCGTACCATACTTTTTAACGACTGGTTTTAATTTTCGTTGCGAATCTTATCGCCTTTTTAAGAAGGTGGCTGAATGCCCATTTCCGAAACTTCTTAGGCACTTTTGTGTAACATAAATGTGAAAAAAGAATAATAGTATAGTATATTTGAAAAATATTCATATAGTATTATGCATGTGTATAATGCATATGCAAATAAAACATTATAAATGAAATTATAGATATTTTTTATATAAAATAAAATATTTCAAAATATTAAATTGCAAGTTAAAGAATTATATCTACTGAAATAAAGGTAAATTTTTAGTGAACACACTTGGTTTGTTGGTCTACGTCACACTTTCTTTTTTAGTTAAAGGCGATCATATAGAAGTTTATGCAATGAATGAGCATCCAGTACCCTCACGAATACCACATTTTTGTCAAACGTTGCTGTTTCCATGGGATTCATCCTTGAGATAAAGATGTCTACATCACAATTTTTAGTACCGGCGATATACACCTGGGTAGGGTATCATCCTTAATGGGTGCTTGAAGCTCGTTAAAATAATTTTTTGAGTCTAATCTGCGCCTTGAGCTGTACAAATAGAACACATTACGTTGCTGGTAGACACGACTGTTAACTTGGACTTAATGCAACTCATCAGCTTCGCAGCACTTGTCGGTAACGGAGCATTTGCTTTAACATTTGTCAGCTAAAATGAGGAATACTCGAACCAAATTTCTATTCGTGTTTGATTGGTCAGAAACTACTACGAACTATTATTTCTTCTCAACCATTTAATAGATCTACGGTTTCCCATAGTGAACTTAAATGCGTTTTCTTTAGCAGATTATTGTAGCAGTAAGACAATGCTTAACCAGATCCAACGGAAAGGAACAAACTATTCCTAAACCAGATTCGAGGTAACGCTGCTCTTATACTTGTATATGCATGTGATAGTTGTGACATTTTGATTCTTCGAGGATACGAGCCTTTTTTACAGTAGTTTAAACGCGGACTACTGTCGGTAAAGCTGTGCAATATAGTGTTATAATTTTTAATAAAATGTCTTTATTTGCATATAGAAAACGTACAGTATTAGTGAGCCACGACAGTTAGGTCCTCCATTATATTCTGTAGGTGGGAAAATTATATTAATTATAATCGTTTTGTTATCAGTAACGAATGGTGCACTAATAAAAGCTATTCATTTTCTGGGGAAGTAATTAGGACAAGGCATCTTATGCCGCGGGTCGGTTCTAGGACAGAAGCTCCTACAATAACAGCTAATACATTAATATATATATATATATATATATATATATATATATATATATATATATATATATATATATATATACTATATATACTATTCTAACGCTTCAATAATCCCTTAAAATGTTACAAAGACTTTCAGCAACCCCCATTAGTAGTTATATGGGTATCTGATACTCTGAAATAATTGTAGTCCTTTCCGAAATCTTTCCTCAATGTGCCTGGAGAAGCTTGTGCCTTGAGACGCGAATTTGACTCCCAGGTAGGAGAAATGTGAAACAAATTCTATAGTTCTTGAAGCCACACGAAGTTGGCACTTCCAGCCAAATGTTCTTTAAGTCGAAATTTAAGTGTATTTGTCTTACTTATATTGATCTCCAATTTGTTCCGGTCGACTTAAACGCAAGGAACTACTTCAAGTGAAACCGGTTGTGGGATTATAGCACCAAGTCATCGGCATACATAAAGGCGTCCTCCTGCAAGGGCGTACCTGTATCATTCTAAAAAGTCGCTCACCAACACCGGGGATTTCCATTCTGGATAACACCAATGGGTATGATCGCCGTAGTTTAAAATCTACATAACCTATAATGACTTATCCTTACTGTAAATGCCTTTAAAAGCTTTAGTATATTAACAAAACTTTGCAAAATGCTGGCTTGTAAGGCATATTCATTTGTGCCGCCGTGCTAAGCGGCGCTCCGAGGTCTACGAATATGGCAAAGAGATAATCCAATTTAGTTAGAAGTACCTGTTGCAAAGAGTTAAGGAGCACAGTGCATGCTGTCATTGTTAGCCAGCACTCTTGAAGTCGTGCCGTTGCTGAGGCAGCTTTCTGTTAATTTCAAAGAAATTTTCAAATCGACGAGCTAGGACGGCCAAGAGAGGCTTGTAGATTGTACTCTTCTACCTTAATAAGAAGATGGAGCTAACGCATTCTCATTTCCTTTAAGGATAATGCTGAAAAGACTAGAAGTCCACACCAAGATAGTTGTTACATATTCATCACCCACATAAAAGTGTGGTATTGGGTTTGTACTCGTCACAGAGACATTTCCTTAGGAAGAATTGCATCTCGATGAGATACGAGGACTTCATCTGTTGGCATATCTCCTGAGGGCAGTCGCGGTAGACTAATAGGATGGATTTCCATTTACCTGTCTACCGACCTAAACAATCTGCTCGGCATGCAGTATGTATGTCGAGGAGAGTATTGGCTAACGCTCACCTCAGATAGTTTCAACCTCGTATTATTCTACCTGCCGTCAGCCTGTGATGATATTGGTATTGCCGATGCAGTCTGTGCGGAAATAGCGAATCATGAATTGCAGTTGGCCAAATTGCGGCCGGTGACTTCAACTGTCGTATTGAAACTACGCCTCTGGAAAGGTGAAGTTGTATTAACTTAAACGCAAGTTTGTGTGAATAGGGCTGTAGATTGACGTAGATCAGGGAAATTACATCCCAGAAGCGATAATCAAATGCAAGTCTCAACGAAAGCGGGCGAGCCCGTGTTTAACGCGGATCTGCTACCTGAAACGTCGTAAGGTTTTTGGAGCTCCTGCGTTCAGCAAGGGCCCTCATTTCGACGCCCAGACAGTTGCAGAACGTAGATAGGGCTATGGACAACATAGGATCGAATACGTTATACATCGTTAAAACATTAACTTGCACAGCATGCTCTCCCAGAAGCTCATACCGCCGCAGCAATTCGGGCTCAAAAAGGGCCGAGATACATAGGATGCAATCCACGCACTTCAGTTGAGCGCGCGTTGACAAAACCCGAGGTCGTTCTGTAAAGTCTTCGTAGATTGCGTCAAGGCCTATGAAAAAGCCCCCCGCCAAGAACAGCCAATGGAACCTTAGCGCATATCTGTCAAAACATCCACACGATAGGCCTAGGGAAGCCAAAGTGGCTTCCCAAAAAAACAACGAAAGCAATTATTTTAAACGGCCTAAAGCTCCCTCTAAGAATTCTGAACATAAGCCTGGAAGGGCACTCAATAATACCCACGCCTATGGTTAAATATCCGGTCGTTATTCTGAACAGGGCTCTCACAGGAACGTTTCATGTGCACTACACAGCAAAACGCCGAAAACAATTATTCTGTAATCTAGAGGAGCAGCCGGCTCTTGGCGCCGTCTCTTAGCATCAGCGGTCTTGGGAGGTACTGCACCCCTATCGGCGCGCCTGACTACCTGAGCTACAAGACGCCGTGTCCTTAACTTTTTTAAATGCATAAAGAACCGGATATGCAGAGACATCTAGCATGGTCACTAACTATCATCAGCGGCACGGTTTCCTCCTAAATAGTCTCATTGAGAGTTGATCAAAGAAAATGCCAGCAATGAAATTTCCAGCCAGACCGCCGTGCATACTAGACAGAACCAATACTCCCTGCTCTCAAAAAATTGTTCAGCCCTAAGCACAGATTGCTCACGCAGGCACAGCGTTTGAAAAAGACACTGATTCAAACGCCCAGTTTTTTTTTAAATATTGAGCAAGGATTATATTTTGTAACCTAAAAGTGGGAAGTTCCATAACATGCCAAGCCCTTATTTATGCGCTACTAAAAAACCATGAGTTCTGGTCTCCGGTAAGAAGATTCGCAGAATTCGTTTCGGAAGCGAAAATAACCGCCGCACAAAGTTAATCGTCTTAATAGTAAGTTAAAACGGCCAAGTGAAGCAATCACGAGAAGGAAGTACTTCGGCTACACCCGACAAGGGACAAAGAGGACGACTGGATTTTAATGAGTTTGTGAGTTCCACACCACCGTGGTTTCGACAACGATAATCAGTGTAAATCATGCACTTTGCTACTTACTATAATTAAAAAAAACTATATATATATATATATATATATATATATATATACACTTTTTACCAATTAAATCAATTGAGATTTATAATCCTATATATATATATATATATATATATATATATATATATATATATATATATATATATTATATTATATATTATATATATTATATTATTATTATATTATATATTATTATATATATATTATATATATATATATTATGTCGGGCAGGTACAAAAATCTGGCTTAGATTTTTTTTGACAGTCTTTGTTATATGTATTCTCTTAGTAACCTCGCCAAATAAAAAGCCAATCTCGTCATTCTCGTGTAAATCCTCCCCCACGTTGTTAGGGCGAAAAACGTAATGCTTCGATTTCCTGTACGACGGTATGGACATGCTATGTGGGTCACTTCAGTCTTTCCAAGGACTAGACTTAGCTAAGGGTCGACGTTTGGATTTAGGAAGTTCGCTTCGTTGACCGTGTCCCCGATTGCAACGACATGTGTCGCGCTCGGGTTGAAGAAGAGAAAGAAGAACAGCTTTTATGGCTAGACGCGGGAGCACGTTTTGCGTAACGACATCTTATTTGCAAATGAAAATAAAATCATCATTGGTGTGATAAAATTTGCGATTCAATTGTATGTATGTCGTGGTTTCTTGTCGACGACGTTCTTTCCGTACGTGTCGCTACGGGGGGTGTATGAAAACAGAGGCGGTGACATTTCTAGCACGTAGTTAGTATTAGTAACGTTTCTCGGCCTCGATTCTAAACTTAGAACAGGAGGACATTGTTGCTGGCCAGCCTCCTCCTGACCGGCCTCAATGAACTCTGCCGAGAATCAAACGTGCCACGTCGTTTACACACCGCGCCCCAATCCGAGACGGTCTGCCTGCAGTGATGCGGCCGCAGGAATCCCGCAGACGGAAACGAAGTCGCCGATATATCCTTAAACATACTAATATGTGTTGCTAAAGCGCGAAAGTCATGAATGGTTTGTGTGACCCCCGCATTTGCTCGTAAGTCGGCTGGCAAAATAAGGCCATCATCAGCAGCAAGCTTCAATTCAGGTGTCATTTTTTGGTTGTACGCTTATCGTTACCGAGCAACCCGAGCAGCAAAGTTTTAAATACATACAACGATAACAAGCCTCATCTCGCGGATCGCAATATATATATATATATATATATATATATATATATATATATGTTCAACATGTTACCTTCTATCTCGTTCTATATAGAGTGGGTGCTATATGTATATGGTCTCCTGGTCGCATGTGCGGCAACCCAACGAAGAGGTATTACATGAAAAGATGAAGTGCGAGATGTAGTCCGAAGCGAAGTTTTTTTACGGCGCATTTTTTTAGGTGCTACTAAAAGTGTAACAGTCGACTTAGAAACGAAGAATTGAACACACTTGCAATGTAGGTAATAAATACCTAGAAGTGCGGCATCTTGGAAATGCCTGAAAATAAGCGTCGTAACACGTTTACAGTAAAGATATATTTTTTTTTCGTATATTACAATATGTATGTGGGGTACATATACGGAAGCTAAGTTATAACACGTTTACATATACAGATTAAGTGAGAGGGT
Source organism: Dermanyssus gallinae (assembly GCA_003439945.1). NCBI lineage: Eukaryota > Metazoa > Arthropoda > Arachnida > Mesostigmata > Dermanyssidae > Dermanyssus > Dermanyssus gallinae. The sequence goes on along the minus strand of QVRM01003715.1, from coordinate 11,963 downwards.
CCTGTCGATTACTTTCACTCCGCTCCGCTTTACTCAGCATATTCTGAAGCAGTAGGGGAGCATGTGATGTCACTAAGGGTCGTCCGTTATTATTGTATTTGTTTCAGTTCAAAGTAAAGTAAAAGGCTTTGTTTGTTTTAGTTCAAAGTAAAATAAAGTACTTTGTTTGTTTTAGTTCAAAGTGAAGTAAAGAGATTTGTTTGTTTTAGTTAAAAGGCATCTGCGAAGGGCCATCTGTTCGGCCGTACCACAGTGCGATGGTACAACTGCATAGATGTCGGCCGATCGCTTTCGTAGGCCTTTTAAAGCGGATAAGGATAGAGTAGTGTCCCTTGTAGGTGTAATGCTTCATGCTTCGTGGTGAGGCCGACAACATGGATTAGTTTAGTTGTATCTATTGAACCGTAACATATTTTTAAAAAAACTAGAATGTCGACGACAAGACATGGATCATCTATAACATTGTAACTTGCTCAAGCTCATAGCAGCTTAGCATCGCTGCGAAAGCGGGAGGACGCTTGATGCTAAGAGAACCATGCTGTGTGATCGGTGATATAGAGATGCGTGGCGCACGATGAGCCTCTTCTGCAGAGTAAGAAGACAATAAACAATGAAAAAGACTACTAGCTGCCTGACAGTTGGAAGCAGGCCACCGCCGAAATGCGCTCTAAACTGTTGAACTGTAGTGATACCGTATACATTTTTGAAATACATTTTTGGGTTTGCTTTAACAACATTATCCGACAGCACTTTCCGGAGTATATATATATATATATATAGGATACTCCGGAAAGTGCTGTCATATATATAATAAACATATATATATATATATATATATATATATATATATATATATATATATATATATATGTTTAGCATATAAAGGAAACGCCTTTATCTATAAATACTTTGTTCATATCGTGTAGTCGTACTTAGGGTGCGGCAAGAGTCTCTAGGAGGTTTTGAACATTTTGACATGAATAACAAAGTAGATAGACTACTAATTACGGTCAAAATTCGAGTTTCGTTAAAAGGTAGCCTGCATATCGTTACGTTTGAAAGATGGTGTCAGTATGATGGCCGCCCCGGCACTTTTTGCCATTGTCTAAGCGACATACATTCACTTTTTTCATGACTTTTTGGCATAGCTCAGACGTTACTTTTGAACGATTCTGCCTTATACTTTTCTTCAGCTCGTCGGTGGCAGCTGGCTTGCTGACGAACACCTTGCTCATCAAAAATCCTACAAAAAGTACAGGGTGTCAGGGTGCCGCTTAACGAGGAGGCCACGTAACGTCTACTTTCTGGGAAACCACACGCACCCACAAACTTTTTTTCAACCAAACAGTTATGTATTTACATATATTTACTTATATATACGAATATATGAACAAAAACACTTTTAGATACCATGCGGATTATAATAACCTTAACAAAAATATGAGCAACCGCAGTTTGTCTACTCAGTTACGACTAAAATACATATTCATACATACTGATTTACCTTATAGGGGCCATTCGGCAAGAAAAAAGAAATTCAAATTGATTTCCTGTTTTTTAGCGTAGTCTCCTCGAAGCTCTGTGCACTTAATCTCGCAGGTTAAATTCTTGATATGCTTTCTATATATATATATATATATACTTCTATATTGGACCTAGGCGGAGCCCGTGCGAGGTCGAAGCCGCGCGGCAGTTCTAAACTAGTGCACGCTCTAACGAAGTCAACCGATGGACCCACCCCATGAACTATGTTAAGAGGATTACCTCTCGCTTAAAGACGTAGAGGCGACCGAGGCGGCAGCAGCAGCAACGAAGACAACGTTGACTCGTAACAGAGATGGAAGCATTGGGTGTCTTCCGGTTTCGTTGTCATTTCGTTGAAAACGTAAAGACCAAAATCCTTATCACAAACGTGGGCGACTACGCCGCACTATACAATTAGCGGTTGACAAAAACAGGTTTAAAGTAAATGCATGGTTTTGCATGTATATATATATATATATATATATATATATATATATATATATATATATATATATATATTGCGAATAATTATTTCTTGAGAATTACCTTTAATAAAACATTTAATCTGAATTGAGCTAACGTAGATTGCAGCAAATTCATAATTTTCGTTAAAAAACGCAGGTATGATTGGTTTGTCAATAATATGACTGGGGCTTTTGCAATCGCAGAGTTAGTGAATTGATGCTCGAATAAACAGCTTGATACAACAACTTTTAGTAAGTTCTCTCTTATTCCAAAAGAAGACATTTCCGCCCCCTGTTGCGTTGGAAAAAGTGATTTTTTTGCCGAGTTATACTAGACCCCAAAGTTTGTAGGACAAATTCTCGGAGACTATATATATATATATATATATATATATATATATATTTAAAGTGCGTTGCAATTTTAAGGGCATGATGTACACGACGAGACGCGAGTATGGTGTTAATTTTGTTGCAATCTCACAATCGGTTCATACAAAAAATAAAAAAGTGTGAAAAACCAGTGTTGCAAAATATTAACAATAGTAACATGCTAACAACACAGCTCTTGTTTGTAAAGGATAGTCGATACTACAGCTGATATACGATCCTGGGGATCAAATGTTAGGAATATTGGCTATATCAATCGTTCCATAGCTGCAAAATATTCTACAGCTCAGTCGTTGTTCCGAACTAACGACGGAGCTTATGTTTAAACCATGGGTTGTACAAAAAATCTCTTGGATAACAAAAATACAAGAATTGAGGCATATGCTGAGCTCGGTCATACGGTAACTGCTATAGCAAACAGATTAGGACGGTATAAGAGCACCATCAGCAGGTTCTTACACCCTGGAGTGAACCAAAGGTGCAGATCTAACAGTGGGCGTAAGCCCGTTTTGACTATTCAAGATCGGCGTAGGATCATACAGTTGGCTACTCATGACCAAATGTCTTCTTTCAGGATCAGGACTACTCTTGGAGAGCCAGTGCACCGATCCATAGTGTACCGAGTGTTAAGTTCTGACAAAAACGTGCGATACGCAAAAAGGAAGCTTATGCCGGGACTGCAACCGAAGCACATTGTCGCACGGCGTGCATTTTCGCATAGATACCAAAACGTTGTCTTCTCGGATGAAAATAAATTTAATCTCGATGGCCCTGACGGCTGTCCGTACTATTGGCACGACTTACCGAAGGCACCTAAATGGTTCTCGAAACGTGTGGCCGGTGGTGGTTCTGTGAAATATTGGGGCGCGGTTGGATATAATGGGAAGTCCGATCTAGTCGCGATTGTGGGCCGAATCAATTTCGACAAGTACCAGCGTATCGTCGGTTCCCAGTTAGAAGCCCATTTCAGAATATTTGGGGTACCCGACGCAGTTTTTCAACAAGAAAACGCCACGTTTCATACCTCGGCTAGCACTATAGCTATTTTTCAAGAACAAGGGTCCACTTTTTGACTGGCCGGCATTGAGTCCAGACCTGAATTCCATCGAAAATCTTTGGGGACATTTGGTGAAGCAGATTTACGCAAATGGTCGACAATATGATCATTTGTCGGACCTCAAAGAAGCTGTCCAGCAAGCATGGACTAATATTACACTTTCGTGCTTACAACAGCTCATTAACTCCACGAAAGACAGAGTTTACGATTTTATTTAGAAGAAGGGACGACAAACCCGTTTCTAGAATAGAATGTGTATTGTCAAATAAGTCATACAGCCCTGCTAAGAATTAAATACGCCGTAAGGCGTTATTGTTGCTAATATTTTGCAACACTGAATTTCACACTTTTTATTTTTTGTATGAACCGATTGTGAGACTGCGAAATTAACACCACATCATGCTCTTAAAAATTCAAGCCATTCAAATAAATCAAACCGAAATGATCACCAAAAAACATGAGTTGCTATTTTTTTGCAACGCACTTCATATATATATATATATATATATATATATATATATATATATATATATATATATATATATATAGGCGTGTGTGCAGCGATATGAGAGTAATATGACGCGTAGTATACATACGTGTACAGCTACCTCTGTACCTATGTCAGCGTTAGAACGGCAAAATGAGCTGTATAAATGTCAGCTTTCGAAGGATCTATGAAGGCGTCGTGCAGTTGACGCAAGGCGTATCGATCTACGGCCACAATTGCGGAGTCCTTGGCGGGATGTCCTTTGGCGTCATCGTACGGCGCGGCCCACTCGATTTAGCCGCTCTCTGCGTGCTCTCATTTGACTCGCAATATGCGAAGCGAATAAGGCCGAATTGGCCTCACTTGTACGGCCTACATTCGTTCTGCCATAGCGGGGAGGGGGGCAGCAGCGGTAGGTAGGACGTGAGCTAAGGCATTTCCTGCCGCCGCCGCCACCGCCGCCTCTACCGCCGTGCTCCTCGGTTGCTGTGGCAGCGTAAACAGGGATCGTCGGTTATTCGTCGTTCGGGCGATCGTCGCCGAAAGTCAGGCACAACCACACACACAGACGATGGGCCTTCTTTGGTCTGCAGTCCGAACCGATCGCGTCCAACTGTTCCGGCCCGTCAAGGTCGACCTCGCTCCGGACGAGGTCGGATGACGGCGAGCCGGGATGCCGCCGCGTTACGGTTGCGTCACTTCGGTGCTGCAACAGCTCTACCTCCATCTAGGCGGCCCGTCAGCGTGGCCGTCGTCGTTGGTGGCTTACGCGTCTTCTGCCGTGACATTTGAGAGAAGAGGACCGGGGGCAGAGGGAGGAAATAGCGCCGCAAAGTGGAGAAGGACACCTCGTCTTCCCCAATCGCTTTGCCCTCAATAGCAGCAGCAGCGCGCAGCCTTCGGACTGCGACCAAAATCGAGGTCTAAAGTCCTGCGTCGAGTCCTGTGCGCTCATTCACAAACAGCAAAGTTGTGAGCTTCGGCCAACCAACGAGCGTTTGCTCGGGCCGCCGATGATTTTGGCAGAGCGCGCCAAGCTGTTCCAGCGTCAGGCCCAGCGGACTCCCAGATTCAATTAGAAGTACACATAGAGAGGGGGGCCACAGAGCAAGAAAGGGGAGAGAGAGAGAGGAATAGAGAGGAATACTGTTGTTTTAGGGTCAGGGCGCCCGGGCAGCCAAGTAAGCGCTGCGCACAGTTTGCGGTGCCGTTTGTTTATACAGCAATCCGACATCCTTCCATTGACATCGAGTAAAGGAGGTTTGTCTAAACTAGCATTTCTTTTCCACAGTATTCACTGGGGAAATCCTGGGTGAATGCAGTTAAGTCAAAAACAAGGCGTTCAAAGCAGACAATGTGATGGCTTCTGAGCGCCTGAAACTCCTCAACGTTCGTCAAACGACGCAAGGAGGTTGGATCTGTCTGGCAACGTCTCATTTTATGCCAGTTTGCCGGTTGACACTAGAGACGGGCAATGAAAAGATTGCGTTCTGTTGATCTTTCGCAAAGTTATTTGGGTTTATACATGTATGCATAAGGAGACAAGCTATAGAGCTATCCTCAATTTTTTGTCTAAAATCACTATTATCCGCGCCATATCTTTGTAGGTGTTGTAAACATTTGTACGTAGAAATGTCTAATAAAAAATACGAGTATATGTCGCCAGACCTAGCGGACGACTAGATTCTATTAGAAATATATATATATATATATATATATATATATATATATATATATATATATATATATATATATATTATATATATATATATATATATATATATATATATATGTCATTAACATGACAAGTGTACTTAGCTACACCCAACATTTTTTACCCGATCAAGATCAGGAAAAAGGGCTGACGTCCTAAAGAGCCAAAGTAGAAGAGTAAAATATTTGGGGTAGTACTTTGAATGCTAATTCGGGCAATTATAATATTGCAACTGTAAACTGTGTAAATAGGAGCGTTGTCATGGTACAAGATTCGTTTCGGCATGCCAACATTAGTCATTTCGTTTGTAGCTCTTTGTACAAATGTTTCAAAGAGGTAGAAGATATGCTATAATTGCTTGAGTCTTGCGTTTAAAGTCAATGAAGGTATTTTTGGGACACTCGTCAAAAGTGGCCATATTTACTTATGTCTATTTTCAAGTTTCTTTACACTTACTGTACTTTATAACGCGTAATTTATAGGCCAAAAAGTACGTAGAAATAAATAAGATTATAAGAATGTCTCATTAAAAACGTTACATGTGCCTGGTGCGCGAATGAATACTTTCATAATTTTCTGCGACTGATCCTGAAATAATGCTTTGGTGAATTTACGTTTTAAAATAGAATCATAAATATTTTAGGCCAATGATGAAATGACTCGATTAAGAATGAAGTCTTGCTCGCCGATAGTTAACAGTAGTAGTTCGTTTATTTGTCTAAATATAAACAACTTTAGATAGTAGGTAGATCAGTTGGCCCCCGCCTTATAGGATAGTCGATGCGTGTCAGCGATTAGATGGTATCTTGCAACTTGGGTCATGCCGACAATTTCCGCACCGCAACCAGTTTCACTTCGTTTGGGTAGGCAAAACGCCCCGTTACGATATAACACGAACTTTGACGCTCCGTATATAAAATTCCCAGGTTGAAATTTCTTTGAGCATTTTTGAAGCTCAATTTCTGCCTCGTATGCTTGTGGGATTACTCTGATAATGATCGTTATTCTGCGGGATTAGGCGCGAGCTATTCTGTCTCTTCTGCTGTCCTTTGTTAGCGATTTCTTTTTAGTTTCGAAAAAAAAACGACTTCTACTTTGCCTTGAGAAGAAAAAAGATGTTGTGAAGTCCGTAAAGACAAAAGCAGTATGTGCCGATGTTTTAACTTTTCACTTGGCTAACGGGAGTGCAATATTAGCTGTTCGTGCGGCCTGGAAGTTTGCTAGTTTACCTGAGGACCGCTTAAATTGTTTACCTTTTATAAAGTAGTTTGGATTAGTTAGTATACAGCGTTTACGCGTGCTTCGCTATATGAGGCGCATACGCTGATCTTCTTTACAGATTTATGTCAGTTCGAAACAGTTATTAATATAATCTTACTGAGCCAACACTAGAGCCATTTTGAGCATTTGAAATACTTAATTATTAAGTAAGGTGTCCGTGGTTGTCTGCTATGAGTCGATTTGTTCGACACCAGCTCACAATATTGACAGAGTTGTGGAAGGAGTTTCGCTAGTCCGAGCTGCGCTGCAGACGTCGTAACTACATGAAGTAGACTCGGATCGCTCCTACATAGGTAGACACCGTACAATTAATCTTTATATGTGGTTCGGTTTCTGGACGGCTTCTCTACGTACAGCCAGACATGCGTATAGCATTGGCAGGCCATAATTTAATTATCTGCTTAGTATAATATGTTTGAAGTGGTCTGGAACCGGTACTGAGGTTAGCAAACACGCCCGATAAGCACCATTATTTTGCCCGTTCTTAATTAGGCGCAGAACAAATGCTTGATACTATTCACACAATACACCATATTTTGCTAGATGCCTTGCATAATGAGTACAATTCGCTACAGTTGATCGAGCCGGCTATATGGTGGCATGCTAAATGCCAATGTGTAATCTAATAATGTAGTTAATGTGTGTTAACTGTACTATCTAACAACACTGCGTAATTAATCACGCGAACTCTCTACACCTTATAACCCTCTTAGTTTGCTTCTTCCAGGTGTTCCTGTTGCAGCCCATGGAATGTGTTATTTTCTAAAAAGTGGTTAACCATTTTAATTGTGTGCAAATTTAAACATATATATATATATATATTCGTTCTACCCGTTTACTCAGTGGTTGGACCTTGGTGGTGGTGAGCGCATATTCTTAACAAGGGTCGCCTGCTACTGTTATGGTCTGAAGAAGCGCTGTTTCTTTATGAGGAAAGTAACAATAGCGCCTGCAAAGACCCATATAACGGACATTGAGATTTTTTAACATCACAGAGAACTAAATGCAACTGCATTCAGCACAAACCTTCCGCATCAAAGGTGTGTACTCCCCGTAGTGTGGGAGAGTATTCCGCATGAATCCGTCACTCGAAGTTCCTGACTTGTTTTACCCGAGACGCCAAATTGTGGCTTTTAAATAGGAATACAATGACGGAAAGGGTAATTTACTTTGGGCGATGATCTATTTTTTAGCTTTTACTTGTCATTTCGAGTTATATTGTTTATCAAGTTATAGCTTAGTGTGCTCCTTTGTCTTGTGTGTCAGTATAGCCAATAATATGGTATAGGTATTGACTTCTGTTTTTACTTTCTTCTTTTTACCTTTCACTCCCAAGCCCTTGTACCACTTTTCACAGCGAAAACTTAAGCATGTGAATGTATGCAGTTCCGTAAATAAACTATGTCTGAATTGAATTTAAAAAAGTTTACGAACCTGACCCTTTGTGGTTTAGGTCGTAGCTCAATCGGACTGCTTTCGTAGTGAGGAGGTTGATGTAATGGCGTTGCTGACATAGCGCTCTTCAAGGATCATGAATTTTGGTTCATGGTAAGAAGATTCACAGAATTTATCTCCGAGGAAAAAATAACCGCCGCGCATAGTCGAGTAGGCTCAATGGCCAATATAGCGTAATTTATATGGATTCTTCTCCTGACAGCACCGCTCCCACCCCCTGACAAGGGACAAAAAGTACGACTGGATCTTAGTAAGTTTGTGAGTCACACATAACCGTGGTTATAACAACGACGCCCGGGGGGTGCACCATGGATTTTAGCAGTTAATCTCTATAGGAATGCGTGTTTGAGTACGCGTAGTTAGTACGCGGGTTAGCTTTAAAATTTGACTCAGTAAGTTTGTTATGACTGCTTGATGTTCGAGCTTTTCCTTGGATACGCGTATCTGGCTAGTTTACATGAGAAAACGTTATGTGTCATTAGCCAAAGCTAGGTAAGCCCCCCCTTGGACTGAGAAGGAAAGCTAAACTAATGCTGCCGCATTGCGGTCTCTATTGAGGTGTTTTTCAGCCGTCGGGACGCGACGAGGGAAACGCAGTACCAGAAAAGTTCAGCCTTTAGGAAAGCGCCTGCCTGCAGGTCGGCGAGGCTACGTCGAGCACCGTCGTCAGATAAAACCTACTGAATGCGGATCCCGTCCCATGACAAGCGCTCGGCGGGCTTTCCTCGCTTCATCTATGGCTAGTTGTGCGTCATCCTAAAAATGTTTCGCTAGGCGGCGAAAATGCTTTCCTCATGGGTCTTTCTCTCATCTCTCGCTCGGTTCCTGTTGTTCCTGTTCTTGATATGTCTTTTCGCTTTCGTTTTTTTTTGCTATTCATGCATGCAATATGAACCCCTTAGGTCGGATTCAGATGTTTTCCTTTTCCGGCGCGATTACAACTCTAGCTGGAACGCTGTCTCCCTAGTTCTTCTAGCCTGGCTTTTGCGGCAGCAAGCAGCCAGCAGCAATGTATCCTTAACTAATGTTCGGGCACGTTCGTGATGTAATGACCCTTTTTCTAAGTTTGCTTCGAATTCGTATATACGACACAGCGGTGGAGCAATGTCGTTGTTGTTGTCGTCATCTCTTCTTCGCTCTTTTCATCTTATTATGCGTCCAAGTCAGTCAATGTGCGGCGTGGACGACAAAAAATCGGTGAATGTGAATCCGAAAAGCTAAACTTTTCTAAAATTGCCAAGAGTAATCGAGCACGGTGATATTTGTCTCGGTAATTTTCCGAACAAAGCAAACGGTCGGTAGAAGAGCAACAGCAGAAGCACCGGTAGTATACTGCAGTATAGTGGTCATCGATCAAAGAGTGTGCCATGTGCAATTATTCTGCTACAACAGATCTTCCGCAAACATCGCATGAAATGAGAACTACATCAAGAATCTCTCTCGTGGCATTAACCTGAAATTTGGTCACAGCTGAATATGGGCGGCTACCGAGCAGAAATGGGTTTCTAGCTAATCTACAGACTAACTTGGGCTCATATTTGATCGTTAAAAAAGCAACACCTGCAGGCATGTAGTAGTGCATTGGACATCAAGTGGCGTGTTTTAACACAGTAGGTAACTCTTTGGTTAAGGAGTCGCAAGGAAGGTGTATAGGTGTAATGATTATATATTAATGAATTACGGGAATGTACATCACTTAAATATTTAAGAAAACATGGTATCATAAATTACACAGTAAACAATGCCTCGGCCGATGAGACGTTCCAATGATATTATTTATTATTTAAGCTAGGTACCAATAAATGCTAATAACAATGTAGATAACTGGAATGATAAGTAAAACGATGTATGAAACACGGCGTGTGTTTGAAATAATAATAAACTGAAACTAGAGTAACATATATATATAATATATATATATATAGTAATGGATGGGAGTATGTGCCTATCCATAAACTGCTTTTGCTGGATCATGTTTTTTTCGCATGTAATATGTAAGATATTATATGATCATTACAAGTATGTACCTTCCTGGTGACTCCTTAACCAAAGGGTTACCTTCTAGATATATATATATATATATATAATATATAGCAGCGGACTGGATGACAGCCCTCCATGCGCCGATATTGCTCCCTCATCTTGCACAAATAGGCAAAACTGGACCGCAGTTTTCAAACTGATAGCTTCAAGTTTGTTTCGATAGATGTCTAAGCAATCGCCGCTTATATATATATATATATATATATATATATATATATAGAAGAGGCGCCAAACTTATGGCGCTCTATTGGGTAAAGGTTTTGGAATTTTATTGTCTAACGACCAGCATCACTCTCGGTCTTCAGTTTTTTGCTGTCTGTTATATATGCAGGTTGTGGTTTTGGCCATTGATAAATTCGCGTGGAGTGAAAGTTATATTTTACGCTCATGTTATAAATATATATATATGATATATATATATATATATATATATATATATATATATATATACAGGGTGTTCCTATGTGTGGCCAAAACGCTAGGGTATGGTCAAACTCGGTGAGAAAATCATTTTTGCCAATGGGTGGAAGCCGGGAAAACGTTTTGTTTAGGAGTGAGGATGAAATTTATAAAAGCAGTTATTCAGCCTTTTTTCTTCTACATAGTTGTGCAAAATCTACGTTTGCGGGAGAACCAGTCAACGCACAAAGGAACCGATCATACCGGTGTGTTTGGCGGAAAATTCTACATAATAAAGTATACATTACTAGCTTGCGTAGCAAAAGCGAATAGCCAGATTAAGGAAAGTCATAAAAAGTCGAAATGTTACGTTAACGCTTTTTTGTGCAACATCGTAATTTTTTCCATTACGACCAAAAATGCACGTCCAAAAGACTACTCTCGGCAATAGCAGATATAATGCCCATCATTTTCGTATCAAAGTGACGGTGCTGCGTTACGTAGTTGTCAAGTCACTAAGCTTTTTCGACAGTCATAGTTGTTATGTTTTACGTGCAAGTTTTCACGTTCAGAACCGTGAAAATTTGCCAAGACGTTTCCGCCCCCTCCTTCCACTAGGAAAATTTATTCTCTTGTTGAGTTCTACCAAACCTCAAAATATGTACCTAACTTTCTCATACGCCCTATGGAAATATGCATGCCTTTGCTTTCGATATGGCTATCGAAAAAGCTTAGTTACTTGGCAACTACGTAACGCAGCACCATCACTTTGGTACGAATGCAGTGGGCATTAAATTTGCTACTGCCTGAGAGTAGTCTTTTGAACGTACATTTTCGGTCGTAATGGAAAAAATTACGATGTTGCACAAAAAAGCGTTAACGTAACATTTTGACTTTTTATGACTTTCCTTAATCTGGCTATTCGCTTTTTGCTACGCAAGCTAGTAATGTATACTTTATTGTGCAGAATTTTCCACCAAACACGCCGGTATGATCGGTTCCTTTGTGCGCTGACTGGTTCTCCCGCAAACGTAGCTTTTGCACAACTATGTAGGAGAAAAAGAAAGAATAACTGCTTTTAAAATTTCATCCTCACTCCTAAACAAAACGTTTTCCCGGCTTCCACGCATTGGCAAAAATGATTTTCTCACC
>QVRM01003714.1:35000-60330 GCA_003439945.1 Dermanyssus gallinae | reverse complement strand
GCCAATAAGACAGGTGTGCAATCGTTCCGTTTTGGTGACGTCTGTCTAAACACAGGTATAACAAGACGTCATACAAATGGAAAATAGCGCACTGTTGCTGCTGCTGCACATAAAGCGACCGTCAAAAGTAGTTGATGGCCACGAACGCCATCGACGATGACGACTTAACGACAAGTCATTCTTGTGCTCAGGTTTGCTTTGTGCAGGCTGTTGCTGCTGCAATTATTAATGAAATCGTTCATTATGCTGTTGTTGTAGTTGTTGTTGCTATGATGTTTGAACCCATTGGAGTCGTTGTTGTTGTTGTATTGAGCTCGTTGTCGTTTTTATTTCTAGTGGTGTTGTCGTTGTCGCTAAAGTCATTGTTTGTTGTTGTTGTTGCTGTTGTTGTTGTTGTTGTTGTTGTTGCTGCTGCTGCTGCTACGCTTGTTTCTACTGATGTTGCTGTGGCCACTGCACAGCTAGCACTATACTATATAGTACTGGCTTTGGCGTGATCGACGTGGCAAGCCACAAATTGTAACGAAAAGCAACAACCCACTCCATCTTGTTGTGGTCTAGTCGATGGCGTAGCTAGCGGAATCATCTGACACATCGTGTTCCATCCATTGTGTGCACTGATATTTTCCTCCCTACGACTTCAGTCTTCCTCACTTCTCCTGCTCGCACTGCAGGGGGGTTGCTTGTCGTGCAGCTTTGGGCAGCAGGGCAGGCAACCCCCTGAAGCTGCCCTCCGCGGCCAGGTGGTTTTCTCAATGTTCGCCAGTCGGGAGGCGGGGTCGTCCGCTTAGCTCCAGCCAGCTCAGCGTCAGCCACCGGCTGTTATGCGCTTATATGGGTTACGCAGAGCATCTTAGGAGGAACTCGTATGAGCACGTTTGCCGAACACACGAAGAGTAGGCGTTGATTATAGTAATAATAATCCTAGCAGTCCTAGCGACTAGTCAATAGTCGAATTTGTTTGGTCGAATTGTAAAGCGCTGCTAGCCTGAACAAAACTAGCATGCCAGAAGCAGTAGCGTTATACGCAAGCAAGCAAGCCGCTATTTATTTGAAGATATATTGTCAATGTGCGCGAATTACAGTCATTATTATCAGCAACAACAACAACAACAACAACAAACTACTTGTAAAAACTTTAACAAATATTACAAGAGTAAACCGTAACAGTGTAACATCAACGTTCATAACGACTTCGACAACAATGATGACAACAACAATAATAACAACAACAACAACAACAATAACAATGACAACAACGTCTCTGTCGGCAGTCGAGCAGAGAGTGTGGCTGTTGGCACGACGTTTGACACTCCAAGAAAAATGCCACCGATAGTTGCGTAGATCGATCTTTTTTTAAACATTTTTTTAGCATATTAACATTTAACATTTCTTCTCGATTTAGAGGTACTTTGGCTTGAAAATGATGTTGATTTTGCCTCAACAACACCAACAACAACAACCATCTGGGGGTACAATTGTACAAGCGACACGCTCAGATGTCGTTGTAACTAGTCGTTTATCTAACTATCCATGTCCTTACCGTTCGATCATCATGACCTTCCACGTCATTCCCAGCAATTGCGGCGAACGTCCAGTGGCGTGCACCTGCCCAAGCAAAAACACATCGATTAAATACTGGTTGTTGTTGTTGTTGTTCTTGTTGTCATTGTTATTTATGTTGTTGTTATCTATGTTGATGTATATGACTTTTCTTTATTGACCAACTTTGCAAGCGACAGTGTAATTTATATCACTTCCAACGATGCGATAGATAGATTAGTTTTGTTGTTTCGACTGTGGGAGTCGTGATGAATTTAACGCCTCTCTCTCTGTGTAAACCAAGCGCTAGCGAACAAATAATAAGGTTAAAATTAATGCGGTTGGATGGTAATGCATCATCTCCGTTTATTAAGACATGCTCTGTACTTCTCGTTTTTGTGTCCGATCATGGTCGATTAGAGTTCGCTCCAGCATTCACCTTGTCGTTAAATCGGAAACTATGAAAACCAATTTAAGAGTGGCCGGTCTAGGTTTGAACCCACGACCTTAAAAGCCAATGCAAAGCCATGGCTTTGCCACTAGGCCACTTTGCTCGGCAAAGCTAAATAGTATTAATGTTGATGCATGGATGAAGAGATGTTGCAGCGACACAAAGTATGTTTTCAGATATTTTAACGTCCGCAGTAGTAGTAGCAATAGCAGCAGCAATAACAAGAATGACAGCAACAGAACGAACAACACCAAAAATAACAACAACCACAAGAAAAACAACAACCACAAGAAAACAGCAACAACATCAACAACGACGACAACAACAGCAACAACAACAACAACAACAGCAACCACAATCAACAACAACAACTACAACGACGACGTTGCGTGGCTTATTCGGAGCTGTACTGCCGGACTAAGTCGATAGCTGAGTGGCTGTGCCGCGTGTCTGGAAGAGGCCACTTTGCATTCCACTGCGGATGACGCAAATGACCATAGACGGCCGCCCATAGGCGGCGGCGGTGGTGCCCACGGCAAAAACGAATGCTGAGAGACGCTACAATGGAACATTGCCGACTACGCGTGCAAATATAATCCTGCTGGTGGGCGTCATAGCAGCGCCAGCAGCTGCAGCCGCAGCAGCAGCTGTAATAATCTGAGTCTCGTCGTCATGGTGATGATGTTGGTGGTCGTGGTGGTGGTGGAGCTCCAAGTCTCGACAGGCGACCATGGATACGCACAACTATCTCTTCAACTTAGGGGGGTGAGAGGAAAACGGGCTATGTGCTGTTGTTCTCCCTCAGCAAAGAAATGATGGACGAAAAAATAGTAGTAGAGAAGAAGAATAACAACAACGACCACGACAACCGCAACAACAACGATCACAACAACAGCAACCGCAACAACAACCAACAACAATAACAACAACTGCAACAACAATAACAACAACTGCAACAACAATAACAACAACAACAACTATAGAAGAAGGGTGTGTGTTAGTTGACGTCGGTCGCTTTGCGCATCCACCCTGTGAGTCCTGTCGCGATGGATTCAATCGGCGTGGCAGTTTGCAATGTGTTTGATATAGCATTACTTCTACGGTACTGTTACTACTGCTGCAGCAGCGAGTACTTCTGTAATAGTAATAATATTAATAATAATACGATACTGCACACAACAGCCACAGTCGCGAATTGTTGGCGCCTCTTCGAACGACGACGACGACGCATCTTATAGCGTTGTGCGTTTAAAGGTTTTGTGTCTACTTCTGCGTCTCCCTTATTATTTCTCATCCGTATCAGCGTCCTCTTGCTTCGCAAAACATTCCAGTGTCCTAACTTTATTCGTGGTAATATTATTATAAATATGAACATTGCTAATATGGCCTAAGCTATTACTCTAACCGTCGTCACGTTTGTAAGAGTATTCGTAGCGGAGCCTTGTATTTGTTATTGTTGTTGTTCCTCCGTGTGTAGCTATTGTCGAAACTGCACTGTTATTGTTGTTTTTTGATTCTATCGTCGAATATTTGTGTGTACGTAGTAGTGTTGCAGTAAGCCAGAGTGTTATACCAATGAGTCGTTGTCCTATGCGGCGAGGTAAGCTTCTCCAAGTCATATATATATATATATATATATATATATATATATACATATATATATATATATATATATATATATAATATATATATATATATATAATATATATATATATAGATATATATACTATATATATATATATATACATATAGATATATATATATATATATACATATATATATATATATATATATATCTATATATATATATATATATAGTTTTGTATATACACATAAGGGCTAAGTTGCCTGACTGGCTCGTTCAGCTCGCGTTCACTGATCCACGTCCTGCGTCTACAGTTAGCGGGGAAGAGGAGAGGCGGCGGCGGCGGAGGCAGGGGCTATTGCTTAACAACAGCTCCGATATAGGTGGAGAATTTCTGCAATTCTTTGCTCGACTTTGCTTGTTTATATTATTATTATTATTATTATTATTCTACGCCATAAATCTGTCCAGGCAGGCGCGAGCAGAACCAGCAACAACAACAACAACAACAACAACAACAACAACAACAACAGCAACAGCAGCAGCAATATGGTGGCAACATTAACAATTTGAGGTGTCGCTCCGTTTGCCGGTGGCAGTGGACCACGCGAACGCCCTTACCACGCAGCCGTGCCGTACCCATTCAAGCATTTATACACGTCGATACACAGCTGGCACGAATGGCACACGAACACGATACTACGACGTCGTTCTCGTCGAGCGTCGCTCGATTACGATCAATAATTTTGTTGTGTAGCTTCAAGCGTTCACCACTGAACCGCCATTCGTGTCAGCCGCATCGTCGTCGTCATCGTTGTTGTCGTTGTCGTCGTCGTCGTCATCTCATCTCGTGCATTTGTACATATAGCTTTGCAATTGCACAATGGCGACACAAATTCGGGACACCAGGCGCGGCGGACAGCCATCGGTGGCGCCCACCCACTCTGCCATCGACTTTAGCGGGTGGCTGTATGGGCTGGGCTTTTTCGGGGCACCGGACATTAACAACGTGTATTTGCAAATACCGTGACCCACTACTGATCCATTCGTTTACTCACTCATTCATTCATTTATTTATTTATCCATTTATCTATCGATGGATTCGCCTATCTATTTTCTTGCCAGTTAGTGTGTCTGTCTGTTTGTCCGCTCACTCAACTCAACTATCGATTGTTTTGCGTTAGTTCATTCGGTGCGTTTATCCTATAATAGCCAGATTTAGAATGCTTCCATTTATTCGTTAACGCTGAAACAGTTTAGCTTCGTTACACACATATAGCGATGTGTTGCAGATTATTCGGTAGATATCTGTGCCATTTGTCGTTGACAAGCTCTTTTCCATTTCTCTGAGCAGAAAACCATAGGCCATTAGTATGGTCTTCAATTGCAGACTTTACGTTTCTTGTCTCTCTCTAAATGTTTGGGAGAAATCTAATCTCTGTGCTAGTCGAATCCATTTTAAGTACTAGGTTTTTTGTCAGTATTCTCTCTTTGCTCCTACAGCTCGAGGGCACGTGTCGCTTACGCGTTTTTGTGGCTTATTCCAGTCAACGTTTGACAAGACAAGCTCTTAACCTGTCTAAGGCTTTCAAATCACTCAGTACCAAATGTGGTGCGATTGCGGGTCGGCAGCATGTAATGGTCCGAAGTATTTTTATTTGAAAACCGTGAAAGGGCGTTCTCTGGCCGACGTCACGTAGATTGGCTAGCAAGGATATGACGAGTGCAGCTTTTGCGACGTATCCTCTCAATATAGTTCTCTGAATAAGAAAGAGCCTAAGAGGGTTAAGGTGACTCCTCGCCCTTGAGTGCCCTTCCATTTATTTGTGAACAATGATCTCTAGCAGCATATGCTCCTCCTGTGCCGAAGCGCACTACCTTTGTTTCTCTTTGTTGATTTTAAATTGTTTTTTTTTTCATCAGTTGCATCTCCTTTTCCCTTAAAAATGGACTGCCGAAAGTTCTGCCGCCACTCTTGGGGCATTATTGTTGTCGCCTTGTTATGGCATTTGAGCCGTCTCGACAGCATTGCTGCTGCTGCTGCTGTTGTCTTTGCTTCAGTATTATCAGCGCGTGAGTCTCTGTTGTTGTTTTTTTTTTGCACAGTCGTAACAATTTATGGCAATTTATAGCGATTTATTTAAATTTATTTATAGCAATTGATGGGTTACACATCCGAGAGTCACATTTATCTCGACCGTCGTCATCATGCTTATCATACCTCCCATCACCACGACTGCAGTATTCGTCTCACCTGTTAGTATTGGTTGATATTTTCCCTTTTGTTGGTGTTGATGACTTGTTGTTATGGTTGGTATTGCTCGTTGTTTTCTTTGGCGTTGCTGTACAAACGAATTAGATATATCTTCTTGCTTTTTTACGCGTTCTTTCAGGCTTTTGCCTTATTCAATTGTTTATTTCCTTCCGCCATCCATTTCTCCCACTCTCCCCCACCCTGTGTTGATCCAGCTCTCTCTCCCCCCCTCTCTCTCTCTCTCTCTCTATATATATATATATATATATATATATATATATATATATATGTCATTCTCCGTGGCCGATCGCGGATGTTTTCGACGTTGCTCATCTCCTTCTCGCCTGCCTATGTTTGTATTTGTTTTGTACCTTACTTTTCCGGTTTCTTCTTTTTAGCTCATTCTATTTTTCTCTTAGTTCTTCCATTTTCTTCTTCCTCGATTTGTTTACGTTCAATTTTGTCTCGCAATTTATTTTATTCACACTTATCGTCGAGCGTCTGCGACTCACAGAAGGAGACGCTCTGGTCGTCGCGATGTTTTCATTGCGGCTTGTGTTTCGGTTAGGCCGGCGTCAGCGGTGACCACGGTGGCATCTAGTGTGACATCTAATAACCAGGCGGTGGCGAAGATTGGTGTCGCCAGCATAAGTATAATTATTGTTGTTGTTGTCGTTGTTGTTGTTGTTGTTACTGCTGTTTTTGTTGTCATCGTTATCAGAGGCAGACGTTGTGCTCGGCCTATTGATTCAACCTGTTCATCACTAGAATCTTATCGGCCAGCAACTCTTCGCCCCGCCAATTGCCGGCCCCCGGCCGCACGCTAGGCGGTAACAATACTCTCCAATCGTACAAGTTCTGTGTTCATGATGAATTCTGATGATCATTTTGCTGTTATGAATTTGTTTGAAAATCGAGCAAACTAATTTTTTTTTGAACAAGGTCATTTATTTATTATTTACACAATTACAATGGTATGTTGTTTCAATTGTTTAAATGGAGCAAGCCACACACTCTACCCCTTCCCCCCGTTTGTGGCGGATGCTGTGTTTGGTTATCACGAAACGAAACGCCCTACACTGTACCTTGTACCAGTGCCACCTGTTTACGTACATATTTACGTTAAGCCTCTCTCTCGCTCTCTCTTTATAGGCATTTAGTAGCGTTTTCGCTATTTATTTGTTATTTTAATTATTTTAATGATGGCTTTTCATTGAGTGGATCTTTATCCTCATCTATAATTTGTGTGTTAACTTCGAAAATATTTCGAATATTCGAAGATTGATTGTCCTTCCTTTCTGCGCCACCATGCTTCCATATCCGTAACGATACTACCTTTTGGCGTTCATATCATTACCTACCCTTTGGGCTAGCAGGGATACTTCCAGCCGCCTCTCTGGCCACTATCTTGGCGGCAGCTCTTCTTTTACTGTTAACGCAAACGAAAGTAATCCTACTGCACAAGTAGAATATGTTCGATGGCACAAATAGTTCTTTTACAAAGGACAACTACAAATTCGGGGAGCTCTCGGCGCGTGCTTCGAACTTACCTTGCCGGTCCGTAGTTTTGACGACTAAAGAACGCAACCTTTGCAAAGGCTCACATCCGGCCGCTTTTGGTGGACGACAAGGTCGAAAAAAGGAAACAGACCTCTCAACAGGGAGAAAATATACTACTTATTCGTGTCGTGCGTTTCGGCCCCTACATTAGATGAGCTACTTTATGGCTCGTCATACGAACAATTGTGGCCCTCGGCTGGGAACAGATACTGACATAGTCAACACTTCGACCGCTCCCGCTTACACATGGTATGGCGTAACCGTAATGGTATTATTGTGTGTTGTTGTTGTTGTTGCTGTTGCTTCTGCAGTTTTTGAAGTTATTGCACACACAGAACGAGCAATACAGTTTTAAAGCGTCCAGCTCACGCCTCTCAGGACATATTCATCGCCATCGAGAACTGCTTGGCTTTTGATGGGGCGCCCGGGAAGCGATCCGTCGGTCGACTGGACTGAAACCCCCCGATATCCTCCCTCTCATCTTAGACGCCCGCTGGCAGTAGCGTTCAGCTAGCGTCTGAATGAGCTGGAACCCACTCCGGACTATTTTGACGCCCAAGTATAAAAAGCGAACATTACTGGCATTATTGCCGTCATGTTGGCTTTGAACTATGAGGTTCGGCCCTAAGCCCAAGGGCCCAAGGCAAAAGGCCGTGCAGCTCGAAAGTCTTTAACGGGCACCTATGCGACAGGGTACAGCAGATAGATAATTCGCCGAAGCTGAACCATGGTGCTGAACCACACATGCAGCATCTATTGACCTTTAACGACGCCAACGCTTTACGTTGGTGACAATACCGACACTCGACATTAGCTCTAGCATAGCGGTAGTTAGAATAGGAGACGAAGAAGGAGAAGAAGAAGAATCAATGCTAACAAGAGTAGTGATAGTTAGAGCAGCTCTAGCAGTACAGACAGCACCCGCAGCAATGCTTCGTCGTATACATAATGAATGTTGGTTGGCTGGTTGCTTGGTTGAGCTTGCGGTCAGTGGCAGGTTAGCAACAATGCCTCGTTGTTTTGTCAGTCAGCTTCTTAATCAGTTTGTGGAAGAAGCAACTGTTTTTTTAGTAGACGTGCAAATGGTACTTAAGTTAATAAATAGGCTTCGAAGCCTATCTATGACCCAAGTACTGTACCGCAGAGTACACGTACCATAGCGCACTCGTTCAATCTTCAATGTGAGTTCGACAGACGCAGTGATGTTGTACTATGATCCTCATTGTCGAAATCCTTGTTGTTATCTATGCGCTAGCAGCTGTTTTTATCAGTTATCGACACGACACACTGCACGCAATTATAGGTGTATGCAGTTTGTTATTATATATATATATATATATATATATATAGTTAAGTGGATTTTTTTTTATTATAATACATTATGTATATGTTACACATATCACAAAAGATGAGCTAAGCCAATGTACCTAGCGGGCGCGTAGTGTGACTCTCACGCGTCCGTTTTGATTAGGACAGGCCAAGCCTGTTTCAGAGGTATTACCCGATCGGAGGCAGCGTTTGTTTCTACGTTGTATGTCAAGATTCAGACGTTGCCTGAATAAGGACGACGATCTGCTATCACCGGATGACAGATTTAACAACGTGCCGACAGGCAGTGCCTGAATACTTAGCGGACACGGCGTTCAGGCGGTCTCTAGTTGTGTCGTCGCCAGCTTCGTGAAAGAGACGTCGTTGTACCTCATCGTGCAAAGGGGCACTCCAGTCACGTTGGGATAGATAGTACGTTACCAGGCCTACCTCCGCACCGGGCCTCAAGGTTCTCCTGGAGGTGGCCTAAGCGGTTTCTAAACAGGCCGGCTCCCGGTGTATCTAGTAAGAGGGATTGCCCTGTTTTCTGTGCTTAGCATTGACGGGACTAAAATTGGTACCCCAAGGTCCCTGTAGAAACGGAAACTAATGCCTGTTTCCGTGTGCTAGGTGGTGGAAATGTGTTTCCTTTGCAACTCGTCGGCTTGATTAGATAGATCGGTCTCGAAGAAGGTGGATGAGTCTTGATGACGAGAAAGAAGATCTGATATATATATATATATATATATATTCAGAGAAGGTGGATGAGTTTTGATGACGAGAAAGAAGCTCTGATATGTATATATATATATATATATATATATATATATATATATATAAACGTGTTTAACATACCTTGTTTTTGAGCCTAGCATCTCTTCTTCGACGACAGTTGCGCGTGAGCTTTCTGCCCATTTAGAGCATACAACCTTAACATATTGAGTGCTTCAAATCTAAGTAAATTGTTATTGTTACTATCATTTGTCTCATATACATATATGTGTTTTGGGAGGCGTGCTTACGCATCCTAAATACTTGTTGTTCTTGTTTTCATGGCTAATAGTAATTACATTATTAAATTTATTACTAGAACAGATTTTCTTTAATTATTACTGGTACAGCGTTGGTTCAGGGCCTTTGTGATCGTCAGCATATATATATATATATATATAAATAAACTAATAGTGACAGTTATGTATGCGATGGTAGGCCACGTGCTGTGTGTCGTGGCCATTCTGTCTGTATATATATATATATATTTGTATATATATATATATATATATTTTTTTTTTTTATGGCTTCATCTGTCTATGCTAGGTGTGTGCGCATGCGTGTGTGTTTGTAGACAGTACTGAAGAGATAGCGCTAGCAGTATTCGAATGGGGCTCATATATTGTCTTACTATTCTACTGCTGCTGCTGCTGTCGCTGAGGCCGCTCTGCTGCGGCTGTTGAGCTGGTTATCGTTGGCGTTGTTCGACCTTCGATCCATGTTGTTGTTGTTGTTGTCGCGTTTTTGTTTGCTGTTCGCTGTTATTGTTTTGTTTGTCGTGTTATTGTGTTGTTGTGTCGCTGTTGTTGTTGTTGTTGCGTTTTGTTGTCGCTTGTTGTTGTCGCTGTTGATGCTGTCGTTGTCGTTGTCGTTGTTGTTGTTGTTGTTGCTGTTGTTGTCGCTGTTGTTGTTGTCGCTGTTGTTGTTGTCGCTGTTGTTGTTGTCGCTGTTGTTGTTGCTGTTGACGTTTAGCCTGCAGCTGGTAACCAGCCGAAGCCAGGCGAGCGGGCTACCGAGAGCAAAGCCACCAAACGCAACCAGGCAACCATCAATGTTGTCTAGTATATTGTGCCCCCGCTCCGGCACCCCACCCCCCGCCAGCGACGTTTCGTCACACGAGTCGTCGTCGTCGTCGGGTTCTTAGTGTGTGCGCACGGCGACAATGGCGACGGCGTGCGTGGTTCGATTCGTATCGCAACCAAACTGTGACTTAAATACTGCTCTGCTGTTGGCTTTGCAGCTGGTTGGTACAGACTCAGTTGTCGCCGTCGACGCAATTGCAATATATGTAACGATTTTAGTCAACTACTGACGTGTATATATATGTATATATGTGTGTATATATATGTATATATGTGTGTATATATATGTATATATTTGTGTGTATATATATGTATATATATATATATATATATATATATATATATATATATATATATATATATATATATATATATGTGTATATGTATATATATAAATAGTTTGCTTGCACATAAACTTGATCCATCGTAGACAAGTGCACGATTTGTGATTGCTTTATAATCTACGCGTGCTACTTATATGTATACAACTTACATTAATTACGCATACGTTATTCACATGCATCTGTCGATCGTTGGTGTTTGCACACACACATTTGTATATATATATATATATATATATATATAAATATTTTATATAAATATTGTGTACGGAGTACGTAGAAACATACTTGAACGATAACGCGCCAATTGCTAAAGTGTCGCTATCAGTGACGACATGATTGGGCCAGGTTTCACTGCAACCTTCCATCCTTTGTTTCTTTTCCTTCAGCCCGACTGGCACAAACCACTTTAAAATCTTCAGCGCGAAGACTTTTCACTAAGCACGGTACTGGTTGTTATTATTTTAACTGACGCGTTTGTCATCGTTATTTTTATTATTGTTACTTTGTTGCTGTTATTGTCGTTGTTTAGCTGCTATCAGCGTTCTCAACTTCTCGCGTAGCTGTAGGCGATAGTTAAAGAACTTTATCGGGCTAACCCTCAGCCAACATTTAACGTTTGCGGGACTGCTTTGGCATTGCTTCGTGCGACGAACCCCACAAATACAAATGTGCTACAGTGGGGCTCGAACCAGTGCACCTATGTGTCTACTCACGGTCGCGAGGCGCACTCTAATGCAGTGCTATGGCAGAGTCGTCGTTATTGTTGTTGTTGTTATTCTCTCCTTCATCATAGTTTTCGCACCGTAGCTGTGGTGATGGTGGGGGGAGATGATCGTGTTGGTACTGCCATATAGTTGTTAGCAAGAAAAGATTTATGTATATGTACGTGAGTTGCTGCTCGTGCTTCCAACGTGACTATGCATATATATATATATATATATATATATATATATATATATATATGTGTGAAAGTGCAAATGTTGATATATATATATATATATATATATATTTATATACACGGGACGCTTAAGCGCTCGTCTTCATCATGCTGACTCGTCTGCAACGGTAACGACAACGACTTCGTGGCCGCCGGTGGCGTTGATTTCCGCATTGAGGAGTGCGGTTGGAAGATGGGGGGGAGCGGGGGGAGGGGGAGCGGGGTATGTGTGTGTATGAACAGGAGGTCGGTAGGGTGTGTGTGTGGGGGGGGGGGGTACCTTGTGAGGTGAGCGTTCACGCGACCCTTGACCCTCGCATCGCGCCGTTGTCTCGACGACAACGGCGTTGCGCCAGCCAGCCAGCCAGCAACCACCGACAATGGCGGTAACTGGCTACGCTGGCAGCCAGATAGATAGACAGACGGACGGACAGACAGACCCCGGTCAGACATACGCACGAGCACAACGGCAACTAAAATGCAATCGAATCAAGCGAGGCCTGTCTACCTGCCTGGCTGACTGTAGCAGCAATGCCCCCCCCCCCCCCCCGGATGGCGAAGACTTTTCTTGCAACAGCTGCTACAGCTGCGTCACATCAACAACAGTAACAAGAACAACAACAACAAAAACAAAAACTTCAGCAGCAGCAACAACAACAACAACAACAATAAGAAAAACAGCAACAATAACAACAACAACAACAATAACAAAAACAGCAACAATAACAACAACTACTACTACTACTACTACTATTATTAGGCGTTCTACGACTATACCAACAAGAACAACAAATGAAGCAGCAACAGCAACAACAACAACAACAACAACAATAACAACAACAACTACTAGGAGTTCTACGACTACTTCTAGTAGTTGTACTATTATACCAACAAGAACAACAAATGAAGCAGCAGCAACAGCATCAACAACAACAACAACAAATATATTAGCCGCAAATGCAGCAACAGCAGCAGCAGCAACAACAGCAATAAGAGCGCTGCGAGATAACCACAAAATCAGTCACAACGTCAACGGCCTAAGCAGAAGATGTTTGCTTTCATGCCACTGCTGCTGCTGCTGCTCGTCGTCATCGTCGTTGTTGTTGTTGTTGTTGTTGTCCCGTTGTTAGATCGCCGATGAGGGGAAATGATGACAATGATTATTATTATTATTATTATTATTATTATTATTATTATTATTATTATTATTAATATTATAATGATGATGATGACGATGGCTGCGATCATGATGGTAATGATGATTTTGATGTTGGCGAAGAAGACGACGACGACGATGCCACCGCCTAACCGACAGGGAAGTTCGACCACAGGCCATCAAGTGGTCGGTCCGGTGCAGCATTCGTCTGCCGACTGTCCAGCCAGCCAGACATGCCAACCATCCATTTAGAAATCCAGGCACCCGCGGCGGGGCAGAAGCAGAATCAGCAGCAGCAGCAGCACCATCAGCAACATCGACGCTAGCTGAACTCGTCGTTGGACAAACGGGAAGTTGTTAATATTCTTATTCCCCTTCACTTTAGAAGCCCCTCGCCCTCACTACTACTACTACTACTACTGTTGCTGCTGGCACTACTACTCATCATCATCATCTTCTCTCATCTTTTGCCCCGGCAACAACCCCCACCCCCCCCGACTCCTAAATCCCCCACTTTGCCGCCCACGGAGTCTTCCCCGCCGCCGCCGCCACCGCTTCTCTCCGACTTCCATCATCGCCGCCAGACACGATAGATTAATGGCTAATCTTCTCTAATCGTCGTGCACGTCGTAAAGTCGCTGCTCGTGTTGCCAAGTGCGCCTGATACCGTTCATGTTTCGAGCGAGCAACGTCATCTGGGGGGCGGGGAGGGGGGGGTCTGGTGGGGGAGCTCGGGGGCTAAGCGTGGGGAAGGGCAAAACGACAACGACGACGGTGACGAAGTTCCTGCCGGCCTGCGAACAACAGGACTTTCAAGAACCGTCGTTTGATGCGTTTGCGATCGTAGTGGTACTGCTGCCCTAGAAATATATATATATATATATATTTACATATACACATATATATATATATATATTTCGGTTACGATCCTGCCGGCTTCGCTTGTTCGTATTATTCTCTCAGGTCGTTCTTGATGGGCCGTTATTGATGATAACGGCCCATCAAGAACGTGATCTCGTGGCCCATGATCACGATGATTGTGAGGTGAGACTGTGACAACTGAATCGGGTCGACGAAGACAACGAAGACAGCGTCGTCGTCGTTGTCGTCGTGTTGACCGCTCAGGAGAGGGCTCATCGCTTGAAGACGACCAAACAACAGCAAAACGGCAAAAGCAGTAGCAGCAACCGTGACGACCTCGACGCACCCGCCACTGTGAAGTCGCTCACCGCAACAACTCTCTATGAGTTCTGATACCGAACTACGAACCCTCTATGAGTTCTCGTAACGAGCTGCTACGCTATGAGTAAGCCGCGATCCACTCAATCGCTTTTGGACGGAGATTAAGGGAGATGAAAGCGTTAACGAAAATGCTTTTATCCCTCCTTTCTCCCCCGCCTCCTTCCTGCTTGATGTTTCTGTGCATCGTTCTACGAGTAGCGTCGTGTTAGTGTTAAGCATACATGCAAATGTATCTTAGAGATAGATGTTCAACGAGACCATATATATAAACAGATAGACAGACGAATGTATGTGTTGTAATTAGTATGTTGATGTTCACGCTGATATATTCTAGCTGAATATCGTGATATTTTTGGCTCGATTCCCCGAAACGTGTTGGTCATATCTGATAGGAAATTTAGCAGCAGCAGCAGCGCCAAACGAAATTTAAAGACTGCGTATTCTACAGCAGAGCAAATCCGCTGCCGACTGTTGCTAACCTTGACAATAGTAGTCCACACATGCATAGTATGTCTTTTTCGTGCAGTAGTAGTAGTAGTAGTAGTAGGGGTTTCTGCCGCTAGACCGAAGACCGCATGACCACCGCATATGCCAGTCGCATAAGCAGTTCAAGCAGCGGCTTGCGTAAGACTGGGCGCTTCGCCCTCTATGCCTCCTCCGCCCATCCACTACGATTCTATCGACACGTGTCAAACACGCTATGCTTGTTTCGGTTTTTGTTGCGCTTGGTCCAAATGGTTGTAAGTTGTTTTTGTTCTGATTACCATCGCCAGCGAAACAAGCCGAATGCTTGTTTAGCCGGCCGCGAAACAACACGAGTTACCGTCGGGGGTGCATGCGGGGGTGATACATCAAGCAAGCAAGCAAACAGGCGTCGTAGACAACAGACGCTAAATTGTCCGTAAGTGTTCCCTGCCTCCCAACGCAATCGTGTGTGATTTCAGTTTGTTGGTTGGTATTACATAAGTACAAGCACAAAAAAAGAAAAAGAAGAAGAAAAACAAGAAAATACATACGTACAATGTTTATCAAACAAACGAGCAAAAATAGCGAAACAACAGCCAGGCAAATACATGACGTTCACCTTAGCATTCGTTGGTTTTGTGAACGTAGCTGGGGTGAGGCGCCGAAGGGGATAACAGGATATTTAATGCCGAAGTTCGAGCCAGTCGAGTTCGAGTCGTGGGGGCGTGAGGCGTTTCGATCATCTTGTGTGTGCATTGGTTGCCCTGCCATCGATGGGGAGCGCCTAATTACAATGACGATGATGATGATGGTGGTGGTGGCAGTGGTAGATGAATGTCACAAGCCCAAACCGGTACAGTTATGCGGCGGTTGCCCTTAACGTTAGAGTGGTGTGTTTTTGCTTTGTTTTGCTTATGATCCATATTCACATCTAATGATCTGTTGTTGGCTGTGCCTTGTGTTGTCGGGGACCAGACATTTCTACTTTCTCCCTCACGAACTGCAGACGACTGTGACAACGACAGCGAATATTGCGTCAAGTAGTTGCTGTTGCTGCACCTTTAAAAAGGTGACAACACTACACCTTGTCTACCTATATATTGCGTACCGCGCATATATTTATTTGCTCAACTCAGAGAGGAGGCACATTTACAACAGCGAACAACAAACAACAACATCAACAAGTCAAGTCAAAAACACCTTTATTCAACGGTCATATAACAGTAACAACAACAGCAACAGCAGCAATAACAACAACAACAACAACAACAACAGCAACAGTAGCAATAACAACAACCAGTCCTACTCCTGGGTGCGTAAATAGATCGAGGTGAGTTCTGGCAAGCCGACGAGAGGGTGGCCGATGTTGCCTTCTTGCTGGGCCTTGTTGCAGATGTGGACTATGAAGTGACGATGAAGATAAGGTCCGTGACAGCGTTCGTCGTACCGTGACAGTCCAGACAAGGGTCACATTTAGGCATGACGACGCTGACGGCGGGAACAGCAACAACAACAGCAAGTGCCTGTCCGTGTTGCCCATGTTGCCCCACTTCTGACTGTAAAGCGGGCGTTACTAGGGTCAAAGGAAGACATCAGGTTGTGTTACTAACTTAATCAGTTTATTCCAACCGCCGATTTACCGGCCGTCTTACGGCTTCTCTCTGGCACACCGCCGAACTCTCCCGACCTACATGCGGCACGTAGTCGTTCTCCGTCCTCCTCCTACACGGTCTCTCCGCCGACTATATCTCTCACAAAGCACTGCTGCAGGCGGAGTTGGTGTATCTCCGTCAGCGACCACTAGAGGGAGCTGACGGGTGCCAATCATGACATGCACATTTTAGCTTTAAGCTGCTCTTGCTCTCCTCAGTAACATTATCAATCATCGTCATCTGTTTCCCACTCATGTAATTATCTCTATACTATTAGTATATCCCTGACAGTTTGTGAGCATATGGGAAGACGGGTACACCCGGCCGGACTACGTTTGTTGTCGTCGTCGTCGCCGTTGTTGTTGTTGTTGTTGTTGTCGTTGTTTGAGTTGTCATTGATGACGGAAAGGACGACGTTAGTGATTGGTGATGCAGGCGTTGTTGGCGGATTAGGGTCGTTTTCCTTAATCGCTTACCGTGGTGTATCTGGCTGCGTTGTTTGCCGAGGCACCCGCTTCTTTCAGGGTCTAGTTAACGGACCCTGGGGCAGCGGTTGAGGCGAGTATATGACGGTAGTCTGAGTAGCTGGCTCATCTGCTAAAGATCACAAAGCCAAATGACCCCTGAGGAGCAACATCAACAATATCAACAATAACAACAACAACCACAAGAATAGCAACACTAGCGGTACGGCGGCGTCAGTAGACGTCCGATCCCCGCCTCAGGGCACTGAAACCGAATCCCAGCCCCGGGCATGCTGTCGGCCAACCATGTGCTATCGCGGTAGCACCGCTACCGTTTACCCCCCGGGGGAGTCACAACCACCACCCACATACCCATCCACCTATCCAGCCCTAGCGGCTGCTGTCAAGGAAGGTACTGAAAACCATGATGGCAAACGGGAGTCCCTTCCGGGGAGGGGAGGAAGTGAAGGCATTTAGAATTATGTTACCCTAACGTACAGGCGAACGTCCAGGCAGGTCACGTAACGTACAGGCGAAACAGTCACGTCGTCAAACCGTGCCACTGTTGCTACTGCCGTCTACGACTGCACCTCTAACTAACTAGCAGTTAAACGCAGCCATACCCGTGCAGTAAGAAATGCTAGTTTAACGTCAATTAATCCCGTGCGTTGCCGTTTCATGTTGCGTGCCTCCGCATACGAGGCGTGACAACGACACTCGATCACAATCGCCAACAACATGATGGAGTCGAGGACGACGAACGGCAAAAGAGCGTAGTCCGGCATACAGGTCGATCGGCCTTGCAGCTTACTGCCCGATAACATGCCGTCCAGATCCATAGAACCAGAACTATATGCACTAGCGAATCGGCAATCGAGTATTCAATCAAGAACCTAAAGTAGTAGGACAGTAGCAATAGTTAGCATTTATAAGGTAGTTTATCGAATCGCGCGTTGATGTGCCTTCAAAAAAGGCCGCCTTCGTCCACAAACACACATGGCATTACAGAGTTATGCCGCCGCTGCTGCTGTTACATTGTTACGACCGTGGCCGTTATGACGCTACTGCGCTTTGTTTCTTTCTTTCATTCTTTCATTCATTGTTTATTTATTTGTTACTTTCTTTCCACGATGCGGGGCGACGTCACGCGAGCTTCGTCTTGTCCATTAAAAAACGCTTTGGTCCCGCTGTCCAGCTGCCAAGTGAGACACACTGCTACTCGGATGGAAGCAAACCAGCGGAGAGCGGACGGCTGTGACCAATGTGCCAGAACCAGTTCGAAAGGTTAGATTAGCTGGGCGCTCAGTGCTCATGTTGTCGCTGCAGGCTGACTACGACGAAACCACCGTGATTACTACGACGAGGATCACGACTATTTGTTACTGCTTTATTATATCTTGTTTGTATTTTGTATCTCGTTACTCAGTACAGCTATTGCTATGACCTGTCTTCGTTGTACGACGAGCGTCCATATACTCGTACACCTTACAAGCCGTTCCCCTTTTGTGTCATTTTGTCTCGTCTACGATGATCACTTTAGATGAAGCTTTGTTATTGTTGCTGCTGCTTTTGTTGTTGTAAAAAATGCTTGTTTATCGTTACTGCTGCAGTTACCGGTGGTGGTGGTGTTGTTCAGGTTTTTGCTGGTACGTTGACGTTGGTTAATGCCGGCGTAAATTAGTCGTCAGAGCCGTCATTGTTATTATTATTATTATTTCTACTATTGCGTTGTATTATGAGTAACAGTCATGTTGGAATCCTGATCAGGGGGCTATTGTTGTAAGTTTTTGCGAGCATTGCTCTTGTTGTTGTTGGTGTTGTCGTTATCGGTTCGACTCGGGTGTGCGTGTTTGTGGGGGGGGGGGGTAATGCAGCATTGGTACACCTTGAAACCGTTTCGCAGGCAGCGCGACTGGTAACAATAATAACAATGACAACAACGGGTGTCAACACCAACCCCTCGATTACCATTGCCGGCCAAACGAATGCTTGAACGATATGGCACCGTCGCGCAGTACCTGTGCATTGCTCGCTGCTCGTTCGTACTGTGGATGCCTTCGTTTTCCATTATTTTGTCGCCATTTTACTTATATGACGAAACAATCCAAGCGAGCGGATCCTATATATATGGTACATATATATATATATATAGATATATATATATAGATAGATAGAGATGAGATAGTATACATATAGATATAGATATATGTATATATATATATATATATCATATATAGATATATATATATATGTATATATATAATATATATATATATATATATATATATAGATATATATATATATATATATATACATATATATATATATATATATATATATATGTACATATATATATATATATATATAGTATACATTGATTATATGGATGCTTAAGTAAAATATATGCTGCCGCTTTAAGCGCCACTGATATAAAAGGGGATACATGTGTATTTAGGTATGCATACCAAGCGAATAATAAATAGTTAATCAATCAATAGTAATTAATACAAACTATTATTATTATTATTAAATAAAAACATATTTTATCTAAAAGTATAATAGTGAAATGACGTTCAACTTCTTCTATACACGTACTACACGGCTATTCGCACACGCAGAAGAGAAAAGTGAGACGTTTTTCGGTTTCATGAACCGAGCGCTCTGTGTTGAGATCGGTAAAAGATTGTCTACATTCGTGGCTTTGAGCATACAATTCTTTCGGTTGACTTGGTATGCTCATGTTTGCTATCCGTCGCCGTTATTACGCATGGCGGACACTAACGTTTTGGTGTTTTTGTATGCGTCTCATTTGCAGGTAAATAACAACCTATTTATTAGTAGCAAATAAGTTCACAATGATCAGTCGGCGGCGAATACTTTCGCGTTCGCGAGACGAACTGGAAAATATTGAAGAGGAGGATGTCTGGTACCAAAGAGACAAATTGTTCAAGGTAAGTGTGGTGCTAAATATATATATATATATATATATATATATATATATATATATAATATATATATATATATATATATATATATATATATATATATACATATATGTATATATATATATATATATATATATATATACACAACTTTATTTGTTCGCCATTTACTCGTAGTAGAGCAGGAATGGTACAATGTTAATACAATCGTTTGTTAATGCGTGCGTGTAATGAGTATAAACCAATTGCTAGATATGATAAGATGTGATAGCGATGCATGTTATACTCTCCACAAAACCTACATACGCTTTCATCGATCTCATAACAGTCACCCTTTGAACACATGCAATGGTGGGTAGCCGTGCCAGGTGATCTTGCCGACGATTGATCGATTCGTCTGCACGGCTCGCTTCCACTTCTCTGAACAAAAACAGGGACCCGACTGTGAAATTGCGCATCGCAAAGTTTACATTTCGTCTTTTTAATTGATTTGTACGTTTCAAATACTGTTTCACTGAACAGCAATATGTCGAAACTTGTATAGAAGTTTATAAGCTTTGTGATGCGCTGTTTGCCAGCGCCGCACCCATACCAGTCTGTCTTCATACACAGAGGAGCAAAATTTAGAGAGCAAAATTTAGTCTCGTAGTTCATCTTCTTCATTTTAATTGTTTTCACAAAAAAAAAG
This sequence comes from Dermanyssus gallinae, assembly GCA_003439945.1. Lineage (NCBI taxonomy): Eukaryota > Metazoa > Arthropoda > Arachnida > Mesostigmata > Dermanyssidae > Dermanyssus > Dermanyssus gallinae. The sequence continues at coordinate 39,887 of QVRM01003714.1, read as the reverse complement.
CGGTATCGTAGTTGAGATATCCGTAGTTTAGGGTTTCCGTTTCACCAGTGTAATACATCTATTAAGTATTGATAACAACAGCATATTATCGAATAATTATATTATGACTATTACACAAATGTTATAACATATAGCCTGCCTTACTATAATGTAGTATGATTTATGTTCTGTTTGGTAATTTCACTATCAGAGTCCACCTGCAGCAGTGTGCTCGCCTGTTTACATTTTATTTAGTTACATAAATACTGCTGTGTTTCTCTTTTCTCTGTAACGGTAGCATAGCCTAGGACTAAGGAGAAATTATTGATTATTAATCCAAAATAAATTTACTTAGGACGCTCATTGGCTTTGAATGTTTCTCATGGCAAAGAGTCTGAGGGCAGTAGGGATACTAGACCCACAGCGGTGTCCTTTTTTGTACAGTCAATTACACACACACATATATATATATATATATATATATATATATATATATATATATATATATATATATATATATATATATATATATACATGGCAAAGAAGCGAGAAAAATCCAGTTGATAGCCCTTGTAGTACTAGTTCGGCGGTGGTTATTGTCATTGTTATCGCTAATTTTTGCTTATGCTGCGTTTGTGATTACGGTAGACTTTCTTGTGTTTGGTATGGTGGGTGGTTCATATATATATATATATATATTGTGTCACGGGCATCGTCGCTTTCTTGGGGTGACGTCGCTTTCTTGGGGGCACTATATATATATATATATAAATATATATAATCCTTAGCATCATCTTGCCATCTTTATCAGTGCCGTCACCCCACGAACGCGACAACGACGCCCGTGACATAATAATATTTTCGCATTGGCGCGATGAGTCGCTTAATTGAACTGCTATTAGCAACTAATTACTGAGCCGAAAGTAGGTGCCATCCATGCCATCCAAACTACTAGGCGAACAAACAGCGGCAGTGGCGACATTGGTCAGTCCGCTGAACTTGATTGAGTCATCTCAGCGAAGCTAGCACGCAGGCGCAGAAGATGCTTTAGTTAACTCAATCCACCCGCGAGACGCCAGCGGCGCTGAGGATACAACTACTGACCAGCGTAGAGGGGACAGCTGGTGCTATTGTTGCTGCTGCTGCTGCTGCTGTTGTTGTTGTTGCAGCAGTCTGCGTCCTCAGTAGTTTTCCGCGTCTCCTTCGGGTTCCGCTATTCGAATTATGTTGCTAGCACTGTTACTGATGCCGCTGGCGATCAACATAGATTGCCGGCACGGTTCCGGTCGCTTGCTTGTCTTGTCGTCTTCTCGAAAAACTAATTCATCTACTTCACCTATTACCCCCACCACCGCCCATTGAACCTTTGGGTGGGCACGTGCTGCTTCCCGCCTGCGAGACCTGACTTTTCCACAGGAATGATGAAAGCAGGATCGTCGGTATGTCGGCATTGCTGCCGTGCCCTGGATTGCGTGATTGCTGTGAAATGTTGACCTGAACTTGTGCTCTGTCCCGGTATCCAGCTTTCTACTTCGTGATATATACATATATATATACATACATATATACTTGTGTCTCTCTCTCGTTTCCATCCCTATACCCTTATCCCGGTTGTTTCTCCTCGTGTTTCTTTCCATTTAGCGCTTAGCGGCACTTCGAGATAAACACATTCCGCATCAGACAATCAGAACTACAGAACAACCAACCGCAGAAATGGAAGACGAGAACGACAAAACATGCGATGAAAAACGACAAATTACATTAGGCGGCCCGAAGTTTAAGTCTTTCATTCCATCTGTTGCGTTTGCTCGATGTTCGATGTTCAACAACGATCGAAGCGTACGAGAGTGTAGTCGAATCATCGATACTGAGCGAGAAAACGACGTATCACTTGCCAGATTTTGCACTGCTGCTATTGAGTGGTTAGTGATACTCGGATTTACGATCTAATCGGATGCCTCTGTTGTAGCACCAGCCGCAGCAGCAGCAGCAGCAGCACAACCCAAGACCACAACTATTTTCAGCAACTCCTTGACCCAATTCCTTGATGAGCGGCAACGGCATCATCGGCTCTCTAGGTGACAGGAAGAGGACGGCGGGAAGGGGGGGGGGTGTGGGTCGAGGAATTGAAGAAGCGAGAAGAGAATCGTCGAGCATCGTCGTCCCGCTAACCGCAGGCAGTTCAAAGCTACTTCGTTCGCAGAGCGCGAAGTGCTGATGCTGCCGAAGTCAATGTCTACGTCAAACGCGACAGCGACGCGACGTTACGTTTCGCTACCGTCGTCGTCGTCGGCGGCGGCGTTGGTTACCATCGGCGACGATGAGCCCTCTGCACAAGGCGACGGACGTTATCGAGTGAGGTCGGGCGACTTAAGACTTGTCAGCTGGTCAGCCGCTGGCCGCTGGCTGATCGCTTGATGGTACAACAAGCCATTGGGTGGCGCTCAAGAACTGCGCCTTTTCTTTGCCGCGTCTTGCGGACATCGATGGGTTTAGCGTTCGAGACATGCGTTTTTTGACCGGTAATTTATTGATGCAGACAGCAACAGCAGCAGCAGTAGCAACAACAACACCAGCAACAAGAGTGACAGAAACAACGACGATGACCAAATCAGGAGCAAGAGAGAGATAGAGAGAGCATGAAGTAGAAGCGATTTTTTTCCCAAGACATTCCCCCTTGTGAAAATTGTAAGGGTCATTGTCGTTGGCGCTCTGCCATTGCTAATGCTGGCTAGTGTCGTGTTTGTCGCTGTATCTCCCAGGCCTGGTGGCGATTTAGTGGTAGTGACCTAATCACGACATCACACGACAACGGGCCACGGTTAGGAGATGGGAAAGAAAGATGAATGTATATAGGTAGGTAGAGAGAGAGAGAGAGAGACTGAGAGAGAGAAAGCAAGGAATAGCGCGTGACAGAGGAGGGGGGGGCTGGAATAAAGGGAAAACGAAAAAATAGCACTATTATCCTTCATAATTCTTGGTTTGGATGGCCCAACAAAATTCAAAAAATAAGAAGAAAAAAACAGCCCTGTGGCCGTGAGCACCACACAGCTGTACAGCAACTGCCGTATGCTAGCAAGCACACGGAAGCCCCCTAACGACTCGGCAACTAGTAGAGATGGGTAAGCAAGTCGCAGAGAATACGGAGCGGGAGAACACGAGCGGCGGAGGCGTAAGTTGGAAAAGATGCTCCACGTAATAGAGACGCCCACCACCACATCTAACTCAATCCGAGCAGCCGCAACAACAATAACAACAGCGCCTCGAATACCGTCGCGTTAAGAGTATGAGGCGTCTGGTGATGGCATAGCTGAAGTTGGGTGCCGAAAGAGGTAGAACAGAAGCGGAAGTAGACATATTGTAGATAGAGACGCTCAACTTCCTCTAACGGAACTCTAGATCCTGACTGATGTAATGCGCAGCAGGTATGGCCTGTGGCAACCAGTCAACAACTACAATAACAAAAGCTCGATTCTGATTCCAAACCCCGCCAAAAGAAGCAAGAGAGCGTTTCGAACGTATACTAAAATAGGTATTCCCCTCAGATCAAACAACTTGTTTATGTACGCTTGCCAAAAGTTCTCCTTTTTCCCCCCTTGCGTTGAACTTGCACTTTGGTTGGGCAGGTGATGTCACTCGTGTCATAATACGCCACCTTATCTTACGTGACTCAAATAGAAACACGTCTTGGCACATTCAATACGTATGTGCAAAAACAAATCGATCAGTATGTGCCGGCTGACATACTGACGTGTTTGTCAACAAAACCCGCGCTAGCGGTTAGCGGTTGTACTGGTTGTACTCGAGTGTAGTGACCCAAAAGGACCTGCTCCCGTCTTGCAATGTCCTGACAAGATGATGGAGCGTAATTATAATGGCACACTGACGCGACTAAGCATTAACTCGTTACGAAGGAGATTTAATAATATGTGGTCCTTAAACCTGACTGCTGCTGCTGCGCCTGTGTGCATGTCCTAGTTGCTGTTTAGGTCCTCTTAAATAAACCCCCATGTATTGTATGCTGTGTGTGTATATGACCATGTGAACCTGACGAGACAGGTCTATCTGTCTCCTTTTGTTCACCGTGTCACGTAACGAAGGCGTACCAGCCGAAAGACAGTAGGGGCGGAAACACGTCCGACCCTTGTTGCTTGTGTAATGTTTGTAGTTGCTTGACCCGTTTTGCCAACCGGTCGCTTTGGGCGATAATAGTGCCTCATGGTATTGTTGCTACTGCTGCCTCTCTCGTGAACAGGTTCGACACAGCTGCTGCAATAGCATTACTCAAAATTGCTTTACACACATACTTGCAAATATATATATATATATATATATATATATATGTGGATCGAAAAGATCGTTGCACAAGCTCTAATAGACGGACCGCACCTTATATTGTTCAGTATAGTCCTCCTTAACCTTAACACGTCAAGTCCAACGATTGCCGATAGCCTTTATACACCACGAGCAAAATGTTCAGAATCTTGCGGCCCAAAACACTCGTCTTCCGCGCTTATCACATCATTGTTGCTCTAATATCTCTTTCTGAAGAAATACTTTTTCAGATTGCCAAACAGATAATGGTTAGACGGAGCCGAGTCTGCGTAATATGGGGGATGCTCGACGATTTAGAACTATAATTTGCGTTATAAAAATAGACGTGTGGGCGGACGCATTGAGGTGTTGAAGCAGTGCAGTCCTCTTCGGCATCGCGGGCCGTAGTTCTATGATGCGTCCTTCAGCTGGTGGTCCAAAAGTGTTGCGTACTCACTGCCCGGGTATCTTTATATCTGTAGAAACGCAGCAGTTAACAGAATACCGTTCGCATCCCAGAAAACGGTCGCCAAGACCTTTCCGGTCGAGTTGTGCCCCTTTATCCTGGTGGAGGGCGGTCCACTCCTGATGGCA
>QVRM01003714.1:7500-30000 GCA_003439945.1 Dermanyssus gallinae | reverse complement strand
GTTCGTCACGCTCGCCAGCGGCATGCGTTTAATGCACGTCAATCATTTTGGTGGTCATCATTACATGGTGCATAACCTGTGTCTACACGTGTCTACAAACATGTCAGCAGTCGGCGTCACTCCCGTGGTGTTACCGTAATTACTGATGCTGCTGCTGCCGCTTTTGAAGCGGCCACCTGGGAAACCAACACTGTGTATATGGTTTTTTGTCTTCTTAACGAAGAGCATTACAGACAGTTGTAGCAGCAATTCCAGTAGTAGTAGCGGTAGTCGTCGTCGTCGTAAGAGAAGAAGGAGGCGTAGATGCAGCAGCAGCAGTTATTGTTATTTTCGTCAAGAAGTGTAAATTAAATGACATGCGCACATCTCAGCAAGCCAAAGGCTGGCGCCGTTACTCAGTGAGTGAGGCGACCGCGAAGCCTGTGAGAAGTTTCGTGTTGTTCTCTCTCTCTCTCTCTCTCTCTCTCTCGGTATCACTCTCTCCGTGTCCGCTCCCTCCGTCTTTGTCTCCCTCCGTGTTTCTTTATGCGCCCCCCGCTCCCAATGGGCTTGTCTTGTATGTCCCTGCGAGCGCGCAACAGGAGTCCATCGGGCTATAGTGGCGCGCGGCGCAACACTGTAGAAGAAAAAAGGGCTTCGACTTCTTGGCGGATGACCGCCTGCCCGACCGCTCGTCTGGTCACGGGTCTTGAGTCAAACGCGTCCTACGTCCTACATCTATCTAAGCAACAATACCACCAGCAGCAGCAAAAGAAGATCCACACATCGTACAGAAAACAAGTCAGATAGCCGGACAGCCAGATAGATAAATTGATCCCTCTAGCCGATCCGTCGTGGGCTCTGTACATGCCACAGCGTGCCATGTGTGCCGCATGGCCAAGATCACCCACTCACGACCGATCCGAGTTGTTGTCGTCGTCTTCGTCAACAGTGACAACAACGACGGCGACGACAGCAACAATACCAACAGCAACAACAACGACGTCGACGAGGACAGCAACAAGCAACAACAACAACGGCGGCGGCGGCGATAGCAACAACAACAATAATAACAACAGCAGCAGCAGCAACAACAACAATAACAACAGCAGCAGAAGCAGCAGCAACAACAACAACAACAACAACAACAACAACAACAACAACAACAGCAGCAGCAGCAACAACAACAGCAGCAGCTACAACAACAACGACGAAGACGACGACAGCAACAAAAACGACGGCGACAACAACAACAACAACAACGAGAGCAACAAAAACAACAGCAACAAAAACAACAACAACAACAACAACAACAACGACGACGGCAACAACAACAACAGCAATGACGATAACTGCAACAGCAACAACACGAGCGGTGACGACTGCGGCCACGCACGCAACGTGAAGGATTTGTCTTCTCCCCCGCGGCCGGCACCCGCGTCCCGTCGGCGTTCTTGGGACAGTCGAGCCGAAGCTGCTGCGGCAGTGGTGCTGTTTCGGCGACCACCACCGCCACCACAGCGGCAGCAGCAGCAACAGCAACAGCAGCAGCGTAGTGACCTGCGGTGCTGGCCGAGCGTCCAGTTGTGGTAGTAATCGCGGTGGCTGTCGTAGAAGCATTGACTGACTGACTAGCATTCTTGAACGAAGATGACAAAGAAGAAAGAGAAGAAAAAGAAGAAGAAAGAACACGTTTGTTCAGCCAACAGCACACATGTCACCCACGATGACGACAACAGCGACAATGACAATAATAACAACAACAACAACAACAACAACAACAACAACAACAACAACAACAACAACAACAACAACAACAACAACAACAACAACAACAACAACAACAACAACAACAACAACAACAACAACAACAACTAACCGACGACCTCCAACAAAGTCGACCGGGTGCATCAAGTCGGGCGGCGTCAATCTCTCTATCCATCTAAATTTATGCGTATACACACACAGTATATATATATATATATATATATATATATGCATACATATATATAGACCGTATGTGTACGGCTAAAATAGATACCTAGAGATATTGACACCCTACTTGATGCATATATATATATATATATATATATATATATATATATATATATATAAATGTGTGTGTCAACGGAATAGCAACGGTTTGGCAGAGATGGCCGGCGACTTCATGCGAACCGCGAGTTCGATCTCGAAGCACACATACATGCATATATATATACATTTATTAAATTTATTTTTCTTCTTTTCTTATATAAATATATATATATACATATTGGTGCAAGTGCATGTACGCACCCTTTTATTCGTTGTAGCTTAAGAATTTCTGCGCTCGAAGCGTGCTTTGCCGACCGATTAACACGTTATTGACATGTGTTACCATAGTCACAATCCGTCAGTACTTGTTGAAACGTAAACGGTATAAACACGACTATAGTGTATATACACGTATGTTTATGCAACTGTGTGCATACAAACACATCAAAAACAAGTTCAATATCTTACCGCAATAATTGTTGTTCTTGTTATCGTTGTAATTGATTTTTGTTGTCTCAACTGGTCGCCGTTCCGGATAGACTTTCTGATGAGTAAATACATAGCGAGCTGTACGACAAACAATTTTCAGCAGTATCGACAGCCTGCAGCACGGAGAGAGAGAAAGACGGAAATGTTGCACGTTGTCCAAGGGTGGACGAATTGATGAGGCACGTTGATCAACCCATATGCCTATCGATTCGCCTAACTAAACTATCCAGTAAGACCAAGCGGTTAGTCGGTCGTGGTCTGGATATATATATATATATATATATTGTTTTTTTAAAACGCGTGACTATTTAAACTTGGATAATTAATAAATTAAACTATAACAGTGACACCATTCTAAAACGGGTACTGTTACAATATTGCGACCATGACAAAGCAGGCTAGCTGTGGGGGCCGGTTGGATTAAAGGTCGGCTTCGCTAGAAAAATGGGTTCAATTGAATTGGGTTGATCACTGTTTGGCTGCTTGCTGCTATCCTAGGTAAATCTCTACTAGATGAAGTTCATTGAGGTCTACGTATGTTGTACAACTCGCACATGTCGTTCAACGTTGTGTTGCGATGACACAACGTTGATGAGCAGGTTGATTGTATCGTACCACCACGCAGTCAGTACGCAGCCGGTACGCCAAGATACGTGCTGGCAAAGATCGTATACAAAAATAAAGCCAGCTGTAGTTATTGTTGTTCTAGTTGCTACAGGTCCTGTTATTGTTGCTGCTCCTGTTGTTCTTGTTATTGTTGCTGTTGTTGCTGCTGCTGCTGTTCCTGCTGTCGTGATTGTTGCTCATGTTGCTGTCGAGCTGTTTGTTGTACTAGCATCTGCAGTTGTTGCAGCTGCTGTTTTTGCTCATGCACCGTGCCTATACGGTAGGCAGGCAGGCTGTCAGCGACAGTTCACCACTCGGTGAACACGATGCGACCCAGCCGTTTGATTCAACTGGCAGGGTCATCGTCTCATCATTATCACCAGCTTCGTCATCGCTGTTGAAGCTTTTGCTGTGGAACAACAATTAACAATTGCAGCAGCGTTTCTGCTCGACACAGGAAGCCCCCATTCCAACCAGCAACGCCGCACCACCAACAACAACAACAACAGCAACAACAAAACTATCAGACGCAATGGCAGACGTCTGATGTGTCCGTACACGCAAACATACACAAACACGCCATGTATGTGAATGCTTAGAAACTTAGCTGTTTTCATCTCTATTTTCGTTTTAGTTTATATCTATTTATTTCTCTCGCTTTTCTATCGACAATCGATGGTCTATTTTTCTCATTCTGCTTCTTTCTTCTTACCTAGCAGTTTATCGATCTTATCGCAACAACAACAACATCAACAACAACAACGACAACAACAATATCGTCATCATCAACAACAACGGACTTCGCCACAATCACCCTACTACTCGCGTGGTTGGTGTATTTTGAGACGCAACAAATTTTAAGAATCGCAAGGGGGTTGATGAAGAAGATGACGACACCGTGACGCTGTTATGTGCCCCATCCCCCCCCTCCTCACGACTGCACAGCGACGAATATGTCGTCGGCGTACATCAATGGTCCATGCATGTATGCGTGCAACAATACTGCAGCATATTCACGTGGTTGCGACGCCGTCCGTTGAGATGGACCGGGGTGCTGTCCCGGTCTACGCCCCCGCGCAGAGCTCCGGCGACCAACTGCATTGAGAAGTGTTGTTGTTGTTGTTGCTGTTGTTGTTGTTGCTGTTGTTGCTGTTGTTGTTGCTGTTGTTGTTGTTGCTATTGCTGCTGTTGTTGTTGGTGTTGTTGTTGTTGCTGCTGCTGGTGATAATGATACCATTGTTGCTGTTGTTGTTGCTGGCGGTAATGATGCTGTTGTTTTGGTTGTTGCTGGTGATAATCATGTCATTGTTGCTGCTGCTGCTGCCGGTAATGATGTTGTTGTTGCTGCTGCTGCTCTTGTGGCTGCTGGTGATACTGATGTTGTGCTTGTTGTTATCCTAGTTTTGCTTTGTATTTAGTAAAATCTGTTGTTATTACTCGTTGTTATGATAGTTTTGTGTCAGATACGGTGGCGACAGTGGTGTATGTTGTTCATGTTGCTCCCTGCTATCATGGAATTCATAGTTGGTTGCCAGTTAGCTAGACGAATACACTTCAACACATATATATATATATATGTGCGTATATATATATATATATATATATATATATATATACTAGAGACTGATATGATAGATTTAAGAAACAGTTAAACGACAGAATAAGCAGAGGTGGCCAACGGTATCGATCGTCGGGTGTCGCTAACTCAATGAGAATCGAGCTGCCGATGACGAACTTCCTGCGTATTTTGCTTGCATACATTTCATCATGGCTGGGTGGATTTTTTTTTTGTCGAGCGGGAGCGAAGGTCATGTATATACAGTATTTTAACAAGCGTGTCAGCATGACGCGCATGCAACGTGATCGTCATCACCACCATCAATATCGTATTATCACCACCATGGTTATTATTATTATTAGTATAAAATATGATGACAATACCCGAGTTGTCCCAAAGGCCTCGGTTGGCTATTGCTCAGACAGGCTCATTGTGATAACTAGCACCGGCAGCTGAAGTAGTATATATTTATATATATATATATATATATATATATATATATATATATATATATATATATATTTATATATATATATCGTCGTCATCATGACCATTAGTTGTCATCACAGTAGCGCCAGTGGCATGTTATTTATTATTTACCTAATACGAAACCATGTATTAGGTACTGATACTGTTGTTGTTGTTGTTGTTGTTGCTGAGAGAGCTGTGACGCTGACTCCGGTCCCGGCCAACGCTCTTACGCTCAAGGACATCAAGGACAGACGGATAAATAGAAGCGTTTTTGTTGTTATGGTCGTTGTGACGACGACAAAATGTGCCTGCGCCTGCGGCTGTTCTATATCTTTTCTGTCGTACTAAAGTTTTCGGGCTGACCCTCAGCCAAGATTTAACGTCCACGGAACTGTTTTTCACATTGCTTCATAGACGGACCCCCATAAATACAAATGTGCAACGGTGGGGTTCGAGCCCGCGCACCTATATGTCTCCTCCGGTTGCGAGGCGCAGACTTAAGCCACCACGCCACCGGGCTCGACTTTTCTGTCGTACTGCTACTGGCTCTACTATCGTTGTCTGTAAAACATGATTAAGATTTGAAGTTTGTGTCGCCCTTCGTTTGAGATGGTGGTGATGATGATGATGATGATGATGATGCTGACTTGCCCTACTGGATCTTGATTTAGTCTCTGCTTGCCGTTTTGGTCCGTCCGCCAGCTTGCCATCTTAAATGGTCCGTTCTTAAATGCACGACCGTTCTGCCGCCATCTTAAATTCTGATCTTGCTGCTGCTGCTCCTGCAGCCGCCTATTCTAAGCAGTCTATTAATCTCAAGTTTATAGCTGCTAGCTGTTCACTGAAATGTGTCGTACAGCATTCGACGACGCAGTGGGTGGTCGATGGGTGAATCGGTTGATGGGTGGACGGGCAGATGGGTGGATTGATGAGTGGACAGATTGATGGACGCGTCTTATTTGAGCGCAGACGAGTGCATGGATGGATATACGGATAGATGGATGTATGGATGGACGAACAGATAGATGTATGGATGGACGAACGGATAGATGTATGGATGGACGAACAGATAGATGTATGGATGGACGAACAGATAGATATATGTATGGATGGACAAGCAGATAGATGGATGTATGGATGGACGAACAGATAGATGAATGGATGGATGCATGAATAGACGGGTCGATGAATGAATTGATGAACATGCCAGTAGATGAAAGTACAGGTGCGTAAACGAATGGATGGATGAATTGACGGACAGACGGGTCGTCAGGTGGATGGATGAATCGCTATATATTGTTGTGCCACTCGTTACATAGTTACTACGTCGATTGGCAGTTGCTGAACTATGGTTGGCAGATATGACAATCTAGTTAAGCGGCGAGTTGCCCGCCACGTCTTCTTGAATGAAGCCGCCTGCTTTTGCTGTAGCGGCTGCAGATGCTGCTGCTGGAGCCAGATCTGCCGAACCGCTGATCTGGCTGTCTGCGTGCGTCAGCCAGGCAGCTCAATGGCTTGCTGCCATAGCATAGTAGCCGCTGTAGTTGACCTTGCCGACACCATTCGCATTCTCATAGACCTGTATCTCTCTCTCTCTCTCTCTTTCTCTCTCTTGATGGTAGCCAACTATGACGCTGGGTCTGACTAATGCGTACAGAGAGAAATTAAAAATCATCTTGCTTAGAGGGCTCAGCGAAATCATTCGATGGCGTCAGCTGGCTTTTCAGTGCCATTATACCTCTATGTATTGATAAGTCTATATTTGTGTCAGTTAAGTTCGTTTTCTAAATAATAATAATAATAATAATATTAAAGTTCGTTATTTATCACCATCGGCTTTAGTGAGCGATCAAGGACGAGTGTTGCGGATTACTGTATCCTGTATATTGATTTTTTCATACGTATCTGTGTAGGGAAGTCGAAATTAGCACACCAGATATTCGTATGACCGCCTTCGGATCTGTGGTGTCGGTGTTGAGCGAACATCGTTATTCAGTCATCTTCATCTGATCTGTTTTGTTCCGTTTAACTAGTGTTTGATTATCAACAAGTATCCTTGGCATACGAACCATTCGGAAAGCATTTTAGAAACATCCCCCGCCCCTCTTCCGCAATACACCGTATTCTTCGGTGACGTTTATTTTTTGACGCTGATTTTGATCGTTGCATCAGTCCCGTTAATAGATCGTTTCGTTGCCTAAGATGAGGTGTTTCATCGATAATTGTGAGATGGCAGCAGACTCTTATCATGATCATCAGCATCCACTAACGAACGGTGGGTGAACTCACTCAGCCGTGGAGGCTGAACATCATTCAGAAACTATTCAAATTGTTTTTTGAATCAATTATCATTCTTTTCCGTCGTTGTGCATATTTCCGTGTTTAGTGCTGCACACGCGGCCCAAGTGTCTTGCGGTCTGGTCGATGATTGCTGACGATCTGTACCTCCCCCCATCCTCGAATCGCCATCATTCGTATTTGCTTTAAGTATATTTCAACTTTCATCAAACTGTTTCGTTGGCCAACATAACATGCCTTTGAGCTTCAAGCAAGTTAGTTGCTTTGGGAAAATAATCTAGAACGCCGCTACGTTACCCCGCACGTTAGCGTATTCGGTTGCCACCGCAGCCATAACGCATCCCGTTACTTCGACAGTGTGAGTTTGCTAATCCAGCTGTCGAATGCTGGATGAATGTCGGGCATATTTATAACGCTTTGTCGGGCCACATAGCGTGTAGAAATGACGTGCTATTGGCGGGTGGTGGGTTTATTTCAGTGTTTGTTGATGTGATAGTGTCTATATATATATATATATATATATATATATATACGTGCATATGACATGATTATGACATGACGCACGTATAATTTCTTGGACCCTTGTTTTTGTTTGTCGCGGACACCGTTTCGGATCGCGCGCTACGATTAACGGTGATGTGTTTTCTGGTTCTATTTCTTGGCTTGTCAGAGCGCCGGTCAACCAAAATGGCCAACCGGTGATGCCGAGAGCCTCCTACTCAAAAAAAAACAGCTTGATCACTGTTGGTAGCTGACACCAGTTCATCACTAGTAGTGCAGGTAGGCGGTCATGGTGGTAAAGCCAATGGTGACGCACAGGGCGTAATTCCACCATTACAACAACAATCACTACAACGGAACAAGCAGTCACCGGCCAGCAAGAAACCATATGCAAAAGCAAGCGATGGCAAACCAGACAAAATGCGTCAGTAAGAATCACGCCGTGCTAGAAATAATCGAATATGCATAACAAAAAAAAATAGTATTAAAAACTATTTCACGATAAACACGGATCAACACAATGACACCACGCGACGACTGGGACCGTCAGCGAGTGCTTCCCTACGGTGGTTCCCAGCTTCCCACCCATTCTTCTCGTTTTTCCTCGACCTGTTGCCCACCGCTCCCGCTGATCGAATTCTAGTTATTGTAGGCGTACCAGTAACGGCAGTAACTGTTGTAGGAGGCGTTGTTTTTGTTGATGTTGATGCTGCTGTTGTTGTTGTGGTGGTGGAAGGAACCCGACTTCTGCTGCGACTGCTTTTTTGCGTAGTTATCTATCTATAAGCGTTGGCGTGTACCTGCGTGACGTTAATGTACCTGTCTATCATCGATCGTTTTGTTATCTGTCTATATCCATCACATGTCCCATCCTATCTTCGTTTGGGTGGGTACTATATTATGTCTTTACACATTTGTTTATGTATGTGTGTATATATATACATATATATATATATATATATATATATATATATATATATATATATATATATATATATATATACATATATATACATATATATATATATGTGTGTATACATTCTCAGCGTCCGTGCCACACGCCTTAAGGCTCATTGCGAGCGTCGAAACATATTTTATACTGAATATATGTTAAGTAAAATTGTATATATGTATATTAAAAAAATCTATATGTATATATATATATATATATATATATATATATACGTCTGTGTGTGTGTGACTGCTTGATCTTGGCCTTCCTCAACAGCTTTCGTTCGTAGCTTGTCCAGTCGGCGGCGTTGGCCTTTCTATTGACAACTCTTGTTGTTGTTGTTTCTCTGTTTGTTCTTGGTGTTTTTGCTGCTGCTGCTGTTGTTGTTTATACTGTTGTTATTTTGTGCCGTCGGGCGAGTTGTTGTTTTATTTGGTTTGGGCTTGCCAGTTATCCTGTCGGTCGTAGGCTGTTTCGTTGCTGCTGCTGCTGCTGCCCACTATCGTGGTGGTGATTACGTCGTCGAGCCCCTCTAGCTCACCCGACCAGAAAGCCCGGGGACCGACCGCGACGGGAACAGCAAGAAACAACCACCACTATATAGGAAAAACGTGCATTGAAGGGGGAGAATAGGGAGAAGGAGAGAGAGCGGGAGAGAGATATGGGGGGGAGAGATCAGCGCAAAAACGATATGATAACAAATCTAAAACGCAACAAGACGACATGGCAGCGGCGGCAGCAGCAGTAGCACCAACAACAACAACAAAACGGGTAGTTGTTGTCAAAACAGATGGACACATGGGCAAAAAACGTTTATTTATCTGCCTCTTTACAATGACAGTGTTTGGCAGAATGAAGGGTAGGTGGTGGGGGGAGTGTTTAGACCGTCAATACCGCCAACTTGCAGCAATAACAACAACGATGACGATGACAACAACAATGACAACAACAACGATGACAACAACAACAACTAACAACAACAGCAGTAGTCGACAGCGGCAGCGATCAATGGGGACCTTCAGGCTGTTCAGTTTGGCCGATGTTGTTGTAGTTGTTTTCGCTATTATCATCATTATTATTATTGCCATTATTGTTCTGCATTTTATTAAGACATTGATTAGAAGTCGTTAATGTGATTGTTATTCGCGGTTCACGGCTGTGCTGTTATAATGTCGTAGTAGTAGTAGTAGTAGTAATGGTACTAGCCGTCGCCAGAGTTGGCGCCGATTGGCTTGGCGGCTTTACGTTGTTGTTACTGTTGTTGTTGTTGCTGTTTTTATTGTCGCTGTTGTTATTGTTGCTGTGTCTGTTGTTGTCCACTACAGTTCCTCCCTAGCCGCTACCGCCGCTTGTCGTTGTTGTTGTTGCTGCTGTTCTTGTTATTGGTCTTATTGTTGTCGTTGGACTGCGAACGCTAAGTCTGCTGTAGTTACTGCTGAAACGGCCTGAGCCAATAGACCATATCATCACCAACCAACTTCATCATCATCATCATCATCACCACCATCATGAAATCATCGCCGCCATCATCATCATCATCAAAAGCACTTCCACGAGCGTTGGCCTGCATAGCTAGATACTACAGCTACATAGACTGCCAGAAAATGTACTGCCCGCCCCGCGGAGCCGGCTGGCTGAGCCGTTCTTCGCCGCGGCGGCGTCGACGACGACAACAACAACAACGATACAGCAACAACAACAACAACAACAACAACGATACAGCAACAACAGCAAAAACGACAGCACCGGTGATGATGATGATGATGAAGGACAACTACGGCGACGAAATATTTTGCCCCGTGCTGAAGCCACCGCCATCGCCCCAGAGCAACAACAACAACAACACCACCAACAACAACAACAACAACAACAACAACAACAGCAGCAACAACAACGACGACGCCTCCACCGCCGCCGCCAATCTCTCACAGCCCCAGAAGACCCCCAGATCCTTTCCAGCGTTTAATACGATCGCTGCTGATTCATAGTGCCCCCGCGCGTCTCTCCTCCTTCGGCTGCTGCTGCTGCTACTGCTACTGCTTCAGTTGCCGTTGCCCTTGTTGTTTGTACGTTTGTTGTTGATCGTGTCGTTGTTGTTGTTGTTGTTGTTGTTGTTATTGTTGTTGTTGCTGTTGTTACTATTGCAGTTGTTGAAGCAGTTGCGGGCCCGTTATCGAGACCGCCTCTTGGGCAAAATGCAGCCAACATGCGTGCATGTGAAAGGGCGAAAAACTAGTATATATATATATATATATATATATATATATATATATATATATATATATATATATATATAAATATATCAATACAAGTACGTACGGGCATATGTTTATATAGCCAGCCCAGGGGGTAGGCAAATGGGGCGGAAATTATACGCGCCAGCATCGCATGATCACGTACGCGCGTACGCCGTTGCCAAATCGTCCAACAACAGTTGCAACAGGAGCAGAGCGTTTAATCATTGTTATTAGCGTTGTTATTGTTGTTGTTGTTGTTTTTACTGCTGTTGTTGTTGTTGCTGTTGTTGTGGCTGTGCTTGTTGTTGGTATTATTAGAAATATATTCGTTGAAGCTGACCGGTGTGCGCAGCACCAGTCGCGGGAGATATACGAGTATGTATGGGCCGCTCGCTGTATGTACTGCTTGCTGATGCCAACTTTGCTATCCGGGGGCCGTTAGCCATCAGCCGCTGCTACCATTATGATTACCGCGGCCATTCAGCTGTACAGTTCGCAACCCTATTCACTCACGATTCGATACGTCCTCTGTCTAGTGATAGTCATTGTCACGTATTCAACCGGGTCGGTGAGCGGCCGAGGAACGGGCCCCGACGAACGAAACCCTCGAGGGCGGAGAGAACAACACAAAAGTACACATACAGTCGACACGGTAGCATATATATATATATATATATGCATATATGTATATATATATATATTAGCAGCCGACAATCTCCAAATTTAGCCATCAGTGGCACCTCCTGAAGGAACGGCGCATTGATCTTGCTTGACGCTGATGTCGATAAACAAAACTGATGAGGCTTGGTTTCGTGTGTATGATGGTGGTATATTAATACGAAGGGCTGGCGAATACAAAAACGGTATATATATGCATATATATAATGTTAAAATTGCACAATCCTGGTTTCCTTAAATATGTTTAGGCAGAAACATGTGAAGTACGTGTGTTTACATACAATGTGTTCCTACATTGGATGGACACATTGTGTGTATCGAACGTCCTTTTTTTGCGTAATGATGCCTGGATGTATCAGTGCAAAACCCTACACGAGCATTAGCTTTACGGAATCTGCGCGGTCGACAAAAAACCTAAACTGTCTATACACATAGCACATAGGCTTTTCTGCTAGTTGACTTACAACTATTATGTGCTAAACAACTAAGTTCTATCTTGTTGCATGTTTGTAGCGTAGTGTAGTAGTTACGACGCGATGGTAAGCATAGAAACACCCACACTCCGAGTGAGGACAGAGATAACACTTCGGCTGGAAAAAAAGGGAGCGAAAACCCAAAATAGAATGAAGAAAGGTAGAGAAGGCGCTTTCATGGGCCCAAATGGACCGCCACGGCTACACCGTTTTTCTTTGGTGTATTCCTGTGTATCTGTGTGTGTCTGTGTTAGTACGTAGTTATGCGAGTATGTGCTTATTTGTTTGTTTGAATACGTACATACATGCATATCGTTGTTGTTTCGATAAACGTACATACAACAAGCGGGTGGACGACACTGGTCGTTGTTATCATTGTCCACCCAAACATTCTGTCCTACTTGGTTTGTCTGGTGGTGATCTCGTGCATGCGTGACCAACCAATCACTGTGAGGAATCTGCTCTGCTGTACAGTAAGTTGGGGGTGGGGGGACAAAAGCAGAAAAGAGGGCTACAGGGGAGGAGGGGGGAGGGGGTATTATAATTATGGTTTAATTTTGTTTATTTTATTTAATCTTTGTACTTTAGTTGGCTATTATATTATAGTGGCTGGCCGCCAGTGGCAATCATACTGCTGCTGCCGATAATGATAATGATGATGATGGTGGTGGTGGTTCTGGAAGAGGTGCTCTGTGGGCGGTGGAATTACCAACGTTGCGATTGCTCCAGACCGTGCGCGTGACCAGCTTGTTCTTCTTATCGTCCGCATTCTCAGTCCTGTTGCCGATGTCTCTCTCGATCGTGTCGATTGCCGACCGTTTGTGCGACGGAAGGGGGGGGGGGGGCATGTTGGCTAACGACCAGCCAATAACAACAACAATGACGACAACAATAACAACAACAATGACGATTTCCAATACCGTGCCAAAAGGCGTGTCATCACAATCAGTAGTCTCATTATCATTAACGTCGACATTGCCACCACCCCCTCACTCCTCGCTGCCTCTGAGACCCATTTGCCGCCTGTTTGGCATTCCGGTCCACTTCGATGTTGATCTTCTTTCAAAATTCGTGATTTTATTGCGTTCTAGTTGTTCGCGTTTTTCGATTCAACTGTTTGTGTTGTTGTTTAACAGGACAAACATTTTAATCGAAATGTCTTATAAGATTAGATAGTACGGACAGCAATAATAAACAAAAGAATACTAATTATGTTTATGGCATGTTTAATTTAGTATGAAGTCCATATTAGATAGTACGGACAGCAATAATAAACAAAAGAATACTAATTATGTTTATGGCATGTTTAATTTAGTATGAAGTCCATATATATATATATATATATATATATATATTATAAACCGTGTACACCCTGGCGATTTGGAATTTAACCTACATTGCCGTACATACTTCGCCATACAAAGTTAAATGTGCATTTTTATTCACACTACGCAGAGACCTAAAATAAACGCATTTGCCTCATCAGTAATTGACCTAAAGCATGTAAAAACAAAAAGTGACTTTAAAACAAAAATTTATTTATCGTGTTCAGGTAACGCTCGGTGTTAGTGGTTACAGTCTCCCCTCGGTCGTTTTCAGAGAAGAGAGAGTCAGAACCGATACCACTTCCGCTCCAAAATCGGCACCAAACATTGATTTTCTGTGGATAATGTGTTGTTGCTCAAGGACAATCATTGGATTTTCGGAGTTCCAAACTCGGAAGTTTTGCCAATCACATGTCTACTAAGTTGAAAGTTGGCTTCATCGGAAAAGAAGAAAGACTGGCAACAGCCACTTCCGTAACTTGATATTGTTTTGTTTTCATCATCACAGATTACACCCTAAATAGTCTGCTAATAATCAAATTCCACTTTTTTCTTGTTTCGTACTTAGGAAGCAAATGACGAGAGAATCCAAACAAGAGCGCTTCGCTGCTCGCCGTGTTTATATATATATATATATATATATATATATTAATACACGTAATTTTATAATTAAAAGCTGTGCTAACTAGAAAACAACAGTATCGGTAATAGTATTAGTAGCAGTACTAATATTAGTATGCTCTACTTGAGAGCTTGTCGTTGTTGTCGTTACTCTGTCACTGTTGTTGTTGTTGTCGGTGACAGTCCGCTAACATTGGGTTAGATAACTTTATCTCGACAGCTTCCGGTCTGAATTGGCAGAGGCCTTCAGTTGCCTATCGCTATTGCCTCGGCCGGAAATTTTGCACAAAATCAGACCGCGCCGGACCGCCGAGACCTCCTGGCAGCCCCCCAGCAACGTGGTGATTCCAATCGTGTTAGTGAAAACATGCTGAAAATAATGCTACCGTCTATGTCTGGTATATTTCGTTGGACTTTCGCACATCCTGCGCTGGAGGCTGCCAGGATGAGAATAGGTTTTTGAGCAGCTTCGCAAGGGCATTGCGTTACGCTTGCCGCCGCAGCCGCAGCAGCGGCAGCAGCACACAGCTAATTCAATGAAACTGGGATCCACAAGTTCCCAAATTAATCGCTTCACGCAACTATGACCACTTCACGAAGAACTTAACTTTGCTATGCTGTTACCGCCGTCAGCTACGCTAATCATGAGGAAAAGAGTGACGCCCGCGGCGCTATCAACAGTAACAACAATAACAACAGCAGCAGTAGCGACAACAAGAATCATATTTGTACCATATCTTGTTGTTTTCCCATCTGCCGGTACTTACATAAGGTACACGATTTTATCAGGTCCACTGGGGTATGGCGTGTTGTTGCTGCTAATTATAATGATGACGCTAGCGCGGTTATTTGATGATGAACATTTCCGGCTCTGGATACGTGCCTACGAGGGTGAAATTACATGGGTGAACACTGCCGTTTCAAGGTGTTCCGCTGCATGTAAATGGATTGCCTGGTTCATTTTTCCGTAAACTACTCGCGCCATTCCGCTGCATTTCAGTGTTATATATATATATATATATATATATATATATATATATATATACGCGACACATGCATATTTTCCATGCAATTGTATTATATATATATATATATATATATATATATATACATACATCAGAATTCGTATAAAATAAAAATGTCTAACTATTTTCGCCGAAATAAATATGTTTTATATATACAGATAAACAACGAGAGAGAGAGAAAGAATCATAGGCATTCGAATAAAGTCGGTCTGGTCGCACGCTATCCGGAGCTAGTTGATGTTTGCTACAGCTAAGTTGTCTCATATATGCAGGTGCACTGTCTTAAGACCGCTTTTCCGTCTGCCTTGAGCTTAATAAAAGAAACGTAATGTGGGAACCAGCACAGAGCGCGGACACGGTCGCATGCACCTGTTGTAACTTACTTATACAGGCTGGCAAAGCTATATATTTATAATAAATTAATGTATAATATATTGAGTCTCATCTCTAGCCATGGACGGTTTTATCGCGTTTACTATATATATATATATATATATATAGCAGTGATAGAATATTGTGAACGATATTCCATTACTGCTTCGGAATGGCGGAGAGATTCCACAATCCATCATCCCCGATACCCTGGTTACCCTTCCTGACGATGTACAGAGCAGAGAATGGGGTAGCCTTGCCTATACACCTGGCTGTAACCGCAAGCTCCAGTCCTTAGCTTAGACTGCCGTCACTCACTTACGACATGGACTGACTGAATTTAAAAGTCACTATACTATTCGCTATGTTTGAGTCTAGAAAATATTGTGATGATTTATTAATCATTTACAATACGTTTGCACACTCGGCAGTGCTCGCCTTAATAAAAATGGTAATAAAAAGGTGTCACGTGAAGTTAAGAATCAGTTGTCCGTGTCCTTGCTTGATGGTAGCCCCCGCTCTTATGGATCCGGTGCGAGCGATATATCCTCAAGGTTCCTTGCAAAGTTAAAACGGTGAGATCCATAAGATTCCTCTTCGTGACGCCGAGCCCCAAGAGCGTCCTCGCAGATTCGGAGTCCCATACACCACTCATAGAGATAGTGATGGATCCGAATCTGCGAGGTTTTTGCGGGTAGGGGAGCGCCGCTCTTAGGAACTCGACGTCATATTTGGCGATCTTGTCTTGCCGTGCTTTTGCCAGGTCCCGGTTCGGGCCGCAAACCTCGGCATCTAAAACCCAGACCTCGGTAGGTGTTGTTATTACGAGGTCGGGCTTTAGACCCGGTGCGCCCGGTCGACGGAATACTCGCTCACGAACCACCTCATGACCCCTTTCGCGGAGAAGACGCGCCACGCGATCACAGACGTCGTCATGTCTCTTTATGGTTTGTTTGTGTGTTATATCGCACATCTGAGCGACATGAGCCAACGTCTCAGGCGCATGACACCCGTGCCTACAACGTTTGTTGTAGCCCGGGCGTCCCCTGGCCAATCTGGCACGCGTTGGTAGTGCGTTGATCCTGAGCTTTAGTAGGTTTAAATACTCCTTACCAGATAGGTAGGGCATACCCTTAATCCAGTAATGTACAAAGGGCGTTTCGTGTGCTTTTTTAAAATGTGCCCCATCGAACGTGTTGTGTAGTATATATATATATATATATGAAACAAAGAGTTCAAGAAATTAAACACGTAAAGGGGGGACAGAACTGGCAGAAAGAGATGCAAACAAGGCGGAACGAACGACAAGTGCGGCTTTAAGCTGACTGTAACAGCAGAAGGTGGCAACAGCAATGATCAATGGCTAAGGCTTTGATCGATGGCCGAGACGGCTGACGGATGGTCCGCGCAGCAACAACAACAATGACCTTGTTCTGGGGTTTTGACGCCCCCACGCCATTTATTTGTAAGAACTACTACTCATACTATGACTACGTTTTTCCTTCTTCACCCTCCCTACCCTATCGATATTGTTGTTGTTGTTGTTGTTATTGTTGTTGTTGGTATTGCCAGCTACCCCCATCAGTCACTGTTGTCACTGCTCGCTGTTACCACGCGCGATCGCAGTTCTAGTCGCAACGTTACCGTGAGACGGCCGCCAGGCGAACTGAAAACTCTTTTCTTTTCCCACCCCCTCCGTTGTCATTCGGCCGTTCTTGTGATCCGACGACCTTGGCGAATCAGTCACCCGCAGCGGGGCGCGAAAGCGCATTTGTCGCAGAAGAAAAGAGAAAAGATGGGGGTGGCGTTAGTGGTGGTGATGGTGGGGTTTGTTTGGAGGTGGCAGGTGGACAGACTGGCTGGGTAGGTGGAGATTCATGGGGGGACGGCAGGGGCTGGTTGTTCACTGAAACGCGACATCTAGTAGTGTTATTATTATTACAGTTAGCGCAGTAGTCACCATGGCAGTGGTGGTGGTGGTGAAGGTGGCGATGGCGTCAGCGGGGTGTCGCGATAGGAAAAGTACCCAGAGATTAAATAGATGCCGTGTGACTCCCGCCGCTTAGCACTGAATGGGGTGAGCATAACGATCACTATGCCTCGCCTGCCCCTCCTGACACGCAGGTCTAAAAATAGACACGGTTCTTTCATGTAACGTGGACATTGATCAGGTGACCGCAAGGG
Organism: Dermanyssus gallinae; assembly: GCA_003439945.1. Lineage (NCBI taxonomy): Eukaryota > Metazoa > Arthropoda > Arachnida > Mesostigmata > Dermanyssidae > Dermanyssus > Dermanyssus gallinae. The sequence continues at coordinate 12,197 of QVRM01003714.1, read as the reverse complement.
CTAAAAAACTGGCCAACAGCCTGCCGAGGACAAGCGGAGCAGCGAAAAGCAAGAGAAGATTTCTCGTCATGTACGCTGCTACTTGATCGGAGGGGGGAAACGCTATGAAGCTGAAAAAAAACAGCCTACAAAAACAAATTCCTGAAAGCGCAAATAACACTGGCTATTGAATTGCTACTGAATACAGAATAGTTGAGATAACGGCAATTTGCGCGATACCCAGGCTACTACCGTGGCCTAAGATAATCGAGGAACGAATACAGAGAAAACAAATGCGATTTGTAGGAAAGCCCGAGGACAGAGGGGCAGACCCTTAGAAAGAAATAGTTCAACAGGGAGCCTGGAGTCTAACGCGGGCATTAACGAAAAATACCTCATATGATAGGCAAGGCTGAAGATACAATCAGAGTTAGGTACGAGACAGGCGACGAAGATGACGTGACCCAAGCAAGTTTTGTTCGGCCAGCATTTGAAGACGTTTATTATATAAGAAAGATTTACCGGCAATGGCGTCTCCGGACATGACGATGTACTCGCCGCCGTACTCGAGGACGAACGCAGTTAGGAGCAGGCTATCAGGCTCGACACAAGATCATCATGAACAGCTGAAAAAACGAGCTGATGGGACGAATCGACAGTGAGACAATGGAACGGCGGTCAAATACCAGCGCTAGAGAGGAACAATAGTGCACGGAGGAACGAACATTAGGGCGGAACAATCGTTTTGGTGGTTGAATTGAAAGTGTTTTTAATTCGATTAAAAAACAAGAACATTTCTTAATTCAATTTAAAAACAACATCAAAATGTAGTCACCAATGAAGTGGTTGTGAGCGTGGTTAAAGAAACCACTCGTCGAGTTCAATCGCCAACATGGCCAACATCAACTAGATCATAGCGGCGTCGTTTTGCGGCGCTCGGATGTCGATCGCCCCTCACTATCTGGCCGTCGCCACCCCTGTCTGGGGCTCTTTTCGGACGGACCCCTTCTTTTGTCCCTGCTCCCAGTCTTCCCACTTTAAGCCCCCCACCCCCCCCCCCCCCCCCCGCGGCCTCTCCCCCGAATCGTCTTCTGTGGTCACGTTGTCAAGTCAGAGCTCTGTGTGCTGGGGGTAGGCACAATGGCGGCGGCAATGACCACCACGATGGCCACCACCAACCATATCAGCATAATCATTACCCTTTCCCCCCTTTGCGGGCCAAAACGCCCAATTAAGAAAAGAAGGAGCAGACAAACAATAGTAGGGCCATAACAGACAGACAAACGAAGGAACGAACCAACGAACGGGAGAGTGAGCATGTCGAGGCCAATTGCTAGACTCGATTAGTAGTCGTAATCCTAATACAACAGTAGCAGAAGCAGAGGCCGTTGTGATGGGACCAGTAGGAATCGTTACAGCACATCGTTACCCTACAGACGTTTTTTTTCCCCGTTAGTTAACAGCTAGTTAGTTGATTAGTTCGTTATCATTAATTAGTCCAGCTCTACTACTACTACTACTACTACTCAGTGTCAACTTACGCGGCGGCCTTCGACATTCGATCGGTCGCTGCTTTGGAAGGCGGGCATATTTACTTGAATATTCTTCCCTTAACCACCCACCCTACGATGCCAACACGGGCACTGCTCCCTTAAGCAAGCATGACAACACCAACAAGAACAATTGGCGCATCTGCATCTTCAGCACGACAAACGCGGCAAGCAGGGCGCTGTTCTCTTTAACACCGAGGGGTGCAAGGGAGGGGTCGTTCGCAACCGCAGCTTGCCGCCCGTAACCCTGTCGTGGCCAGTCGCAGTAGCAAACCTCTATAGCGGTGGCGACGATGGCGGTAGTCCATTTAGTAAGAAAGGGACATTACCACGTTGGCCACGTCCACCGGCATCAAACCTCTTGTAGCAGCTAATGCTCTGTGACTTTTTTTTTCTACAGCGTCAATCTTTCAAGTGTTCTTCTACACAGTCAATACGGTACAATACGGTACTTAGATGTCATGCTGGGGGGAGATAACATTTGTGCGGTCACGAACGTATGCAGCGGGTCAGAATAAGTTAGAAGTAAAAACAAATCACGTATCGTCCAAGTTTGGCCTTGCCCAATTCTGCAGGGTTTCACGCATACAACTGACCTTTACCGCGCTAAACGCTTCGCCAAGCGAGAGAGTCTCTCTCTTACTCCCGCTCTATATATATATGCTCTCTGAGAGATATATCTCTCATGCATGATCGTGTCTAACAAGTATGCGATACAAACAATACGAAGATATATATATATATATATATATATATATGTATATATATATATATATATATATATATATATATATATATATATATATATATAAATAGGCTTGTTTTTATCTTATTTTTATTTTTAACCTTATTACACTTTATGGCAGTTCTTCTGCGGCTGTTGGTCCCGATTTTGCCGCTACTGCCACGACGAGCTATCACGAGTCTATGATAATTATGATTACATGGATGGCGTCATTTTTGAACAAGAGCAGCGATAGTATTTTAGCAGATTTCCGAAGCTAAGTATGAGCGGCACGCGAGTTTTTTTTTTTTGTGTTAATCCGGAAAGATACGCCTTTATTTGCGTTGATCAACATTTGCATTGACTTTGGCTACAACCACGCATTGACTTTGTACCATCAGTACCATCATCATTATCATCATCGTCATATGGTCGACTTCGAACGACTTCGGTTGACGAAAACGGCACCAGGCGGCGACGATATACATACATTCGCATATATGTATATGCGGCAGGCGGATAGGCATTGACCGAGGCAACTGCCGACCGATACCGCGTGCGTCAATCAATCAACCAGTCAGTCAGCCTGCAGTCGCTCTGCAAGCCAGCTAATACCACCTCACTTACTATGACTATGACGTCTAATGCTATGTTTACTAGAACGGCACACTACCACGACGACAACAACGACAACAGCAGCAGCAACAACAACAACAACTACTACTACTACTACTACTACTACTATAATGGCAACAACAGCTTGTATTACTACTACCACACTACTATAAATAAAGTTTTCGGGCTGACCCTCAGCCAAGATTTAACGTCTACGGAACTGTTTTTCACAATGCCTCATAGACGGACCCCCATAAATACAAATGTGCAACGGTGGGGTTCGAACCCGCGCACTTATGTGTCTCCTCCGGTTGCGAGACGGAGACTCAATCCACCACGCCACTGGGACGCTACTATTACTACTACTACTACTAGGGATTTGATTGCCAGCTAGCAGCTGTGTTAGTGGGGTGATTTTGCTTTGCTCAGCATTCGACAAACAGCCCATTTGCGACTTGTTTGTCGCCGGGTGTGGTCGGTCGGTTGCATGATGTTGTTGTTGTTGTTGCTTTTGCTGTTGTTGTTGTTGCTGCTGCTGTTGTTGCTGCTGTTGTTGTTGTTGTTGTTGTTGTTGTTGTTGTTGTTGTTGTTGCTGCTGTTGTTGTTATTGTTGTTGTTGTTGCTGTTGTTTTTGCTGTTGTTGTTAGTCTTGTTCGAGTTCTTTCACAAGGCGGCGGCCGAACAGACAAACAAACATACAAATCACAGATTGAAGGCTTGCTAAGCTTGACCGTCGCAGATATCGTTACAGCGGCAGCCGAGCGCTGCAAATCGATACTCAATGTCAGTCCATCTGTAGTTGTCGTACTAATAGTGCTTAGTATTTTTGGATCTAGATTTAACCAAGCTGCAAGATTCCAAGGGACATACATATATATATATATATATATATATATATATATATATATTGTCGTTTCGCTGTCATTGCTTATATTATATGGTCGTGTTATATATCGCAAATTGCCCTATTATTATTGTATTACGGCAGAATTGAGTGTTTACACCGAAAGCACTAACTCAGCTATAGCAGCGCCAGTGCTTTGCACCGTAACGAATAGATGAATGGCTGGCTAACTGGCTTTAGTTATGGTTATCCCATCAAGCACATACGTGTTGAGGTTAGACATCACTCGATTAAGAGCATCGCCGACATGCTAACTATGCCTGCTAGTTTCTCTGTTCCTCTTCTCGCTCGGAGGATGGTTTTTGGTAGGTCTGGCAAAGCAGTAAACGTAAAAAAAAAAACTAGACGCTTAGCCGAATCTAGTCCTGGTTGTAAAGCAGGAAAAAAAGTAGCTGGTAAAACCAGCTTCTCTTCTATGAGACATGAACCATGAGTGAACGTCAATATTGCAACGGCGACTATACGACAGACAGTTTGGTGGTGGTGATTAACTATATGTCTGCGCTGTTGACCCCTCCTGGTCGCGGACGGAGCGGCAGGGGCGGTTGAGTTCTGCGTTGAAATACTTGTTCCCGTGTTTTTCTTTGGACACATCCGTGGACCATCCGAATATGATTTGTCCGTCTGGATGTGGCGTCGTGGAATGATGTCTATATGCAAGTCACACACCGCACGTTTTTCTTGTGTGTGTGGTATTTCTTTTCATCTTTGAGATAGCCTAGTTTTTCATTTCCATCTTCCCCCGCCCTATTATTATATGTCGTCGTCGCCTTGTTCATCCATGTTGTCGTCCACTAAACGTGTCGACATATCACAGCAGCAGCACCAGCAGAACAACGCTAATGAATGGATATTCCTTCATCGTACGCTGTGTGGTATCGCTTGGTCTGCTGGTCAGTCGCCGCTGGTCGTCTACGTCTTACGG
>QVRM01003714.1:0-2500 GCA_003439945.1 Dermanyssus gallinae | reverse complement strand
AGCAGCAACAGCTGCAGTGGCGGCCAGATAAAAGGGAACTGGTGGCGTTCTGGGGCGGCTTGGAGGTCTGGGGGTTCGGGGGTCGCCGACGACGATGACGACGACAGTAGCGATAGATGGCGAGGCCAACAGCCAAGCACAACTTGGCCTCTGGACATGGCAGACATCGGGGTTTGTTGTCACCGGCAAGTCGGGGGTTTCGGGGGCCGGCCGGCCGAACTCACAAAAACATCGACGCCGGCAAACCAACTGTAGCCCCCGCGGGCAGTGCCGGTTGTCGTTCTAACACCGGTAGGAGACAGTAGTTATGGAGGAGTGGCTGACAGATGAGGCGTAAAAGTGGTAGTTGCAATGGTGTTGGTGATGATAATAATGATGTCGATAATGGTCGTGGTGGTGGTGATGACGATGGTGATCGCGGTGATGATGATGATGACGATGTTGATCATAGCTTGTTTGTCAGCCGGTGCATCTTCTGCACTGTTTGGCGTTGCTTGCTGTGTGTTTGCGCATGCAAACTTAACGGGCAAACGTTAAGTAACGTATAAACGATATATTTTGTCACTGATGTCCTCCCTCTCCCTTGTCCCCGTCTCACGAGAGCGCGCCGAGAGAGTCAGATAGAGAGCGTCTGTTTATAGTTGCTGTATACAACTCTAAATAAACGCACATTCCAAACACGTGTTGTATATATAACATTTTGGAGAGCGTACATTTGTGTATATATGGAATCTAGGAAGCTTAAGTTTAAGAGCATGTTGCATATATATATATATATATATGCAGAAAATATTCCAGTGTAGATTATCCGCACGAATTTTGTCCGTTGGCTTTCGAGACTATGGAACTGCAGGCCCCCTTACGCTCAAACTGATTCAACGCGTAGGCAGAAGCCTAATCTTTCGACAGGAGACTCGAGAGCATCCGAATTCCTGCGTCAGAGGCTGTCGCTCGACATTCAACGAGGAAATGCAGCGTCTGTTCGGGGGCACATTGTTGAACTGGGCTAACCCTGGGTTAGAGAACCCGTAATCACACGTTCGCGTGGAAGACAATTGTCCACTCCAAAGTGCAAACATAGCCAAAGTTATATAAATAAATCAACCTGAGAGTATATATATGCACATATATAAGCAGGCAAGGAGAAAAGTTGATAATAATCATAGTTAGAGCATAGTGATAATCAGTATGCTCTAATGATGGCGATGATATATATATATATATATATATATATATATATATATTATATATATAAATAAGGTGGTAGAAGTTCAATACCAACTTTAAGCAGTCATACAACGTCTATAACAGTGTGTTTTGATGCACATCGAATCGGTATGTGTAATCAACCTTTACAGCGAAATTCAACAAAAAGGTCATCTTCGCCATTAAACTATATGAGGATGTTGATTTTTAATGTTCAAATTCTTAAATTGTAAGGTACGAAAGTCTGCATTACCTTATTTTTCCCTAGCTCAGTCGAGGTCACCCAAAATAGAAGCCGCTTCCCCACGAACAATAAACAGCCCTATGGGACAGCTATCTACTATTATCATCAAATAATTATAATTTTAAAAATGAGAAACCTCAAACCAAGGTTAAGTTGGGCTAGCCGCTATAAATTGTGCAATATGGCCTGTGCGTGTGGTATTTCTAATACATACGTGGGTATATGTGTGTGTGTAGCCCGGATTCGAACTCGTCAACACTACCACCCACCGTTATCCCCATGGCGTGGGGGATTCAAAAATACTTCTAACCCGCATCTCCGCCGTGGTTGTTTATCAGCGTTTTCTGCCAGTTTGGGTACAAATCACCTGTATCATTATTATTATCATCATCATCATCATCGCAATGATGAAGATGATGATACACCATCATGATATCATCATTATATATCATTATTATTTAACAATACAATTTATTGCCAAATTGTCAATTAATTGACTGCGTTTCTACAATGCTCCAGTCTCCAAAAAGTAATAGGTTTAACGAGTGTCTCAGCGTTATGATATCAGATCTTTAAATCCTCATTCTGTTCTGTTACTTATTAGCTGTTACTGCTGCTGCTGCTGCTGCCCAATACTATTTCTGCCGGTATTGCCCTATGTCTGGATAACGCAGACCTGGTCAGACTCTGTACGGGCATCACTAGTCACTTCAGCTTTTCGCCGTAACCCATTCTGTATGATTTGGCTGTGTGCCAGTTCACTTGTGTGCACTGGAAATAGCAGAAAACCGTGTCTACGCTCAAGGCAGACGTGTTTCGCTCGTTATATCGCTCGATTGGCATGCGAAAATTCTTCGTCATACGGGACTTAAAAGCCTACGTAGAGAGCTGCAATAACCGCCAACAACAACGACAACAACAACAACAATTGTTGTTTTTTGTTGACAGCAACAACGGCAGCAGCAGCAACAACAACGGCAACGACAACCACAATGACATCAACAGCAACCGCAGCAGCAGCAGCAACAACGACAACAACAACAAAAACAA
>QVRM01003713.1:0-25022 GCA_003439945.1 Dermanyssus gallinae | reverse complement strand
TGCTCTTTTCAATAAAGTGCTTGGAACATTCCAATTACCCGTGGAATGGGAGGACCAGTCTTAGTATCATGCTAAGAGAAAGGGAGACCCGGGCTTCATCATCCTACGAGGAGTAACGAAAAGATCGTAATATATAAGCTTGTCGGCCATCTAACCCGTCGCCTGGAAGTATTTTTAGAACTACCGGGGCACTTCCTGAGCAGCAACACAGATTCAGAAAAGGCAGATCAACAATGACTGCGTGCGCCGTGCTTCTGAACTCGGTGAATGGTACACTTCATGTCAGGGGGGAATTATCTATTCGCCGTGTTCGTGGACTTCAAGGCGGCCTTTAATACGGCCTCGCGAACGATCATCCTTGACAACTGGCACATAGTGGAGTCCCACTGAGCATGCTAGAGCTTCTAAGAAGCATTTTGCAAGAGGGACTGGTAATAATAGACGATGGGGTTGCTGAGCACGCGCCGATTACTCAGACCACCGGTGTCGCTAGGGTAATAATTGAGTCTGTTGTTCTCAATGTTGGTAAGCGATCTCCCGGCGGAAATACATAGTCGGCATTCACACGTGGAAATGGAAACGCTTATGTATGCCGATGATTTAGTTTTGTTCTCCTGAAGTCGCTTTCACTTGCAGCAGTCGCTTGTAAGTCTACAGGGCTATGTAAAACGAAACAAATTCTAGATCAATGCGAGCAAGACAAAGGCGATGAAATTCCGACGAGGAGGAAGACTGGCCAAAGAGATGACCTCCGACTGAATTCAGAAATAGTCGAAATTGTTCCATACTTTCCCTACTGGGGGGGCGTGTTTCCTTCATGTGGCACAAGATTCTCCAGGCATGTTGAAGAAAGAGTCCGAAAAGGCCTACAATCATTTTACAGTGTCAAGGATCCATGCAGACTGTCAATGGAGGTTGCTGTTAACCTGTTTAACCTGAAGATTGCACCCACAGCATCTTAAGGTGTTCAAATGATCTGGCCGTATCTTACGAGATCGAACTAAGGGGCGTTTGATCAACTCAAAGCCAATTTTCAAAAAAAAAATATTGAACGTCTACCGCACTAGCTTGAATAGGTTAGTGTACTTACTGGCATCGTCGCCGTTATTCGTTGAGGACTAACAGAGGATGTACAACCTGCCGAAGACGACGGTTTTTAGAGAACACGTTTTAGACTGGGAAAATAAAAATGGCCCACATCGACCCCGCTGTTTTATGAAATGAGAGCAATGACGTTGGATTTGTGGAGAGCCTGCAGTTATGAGAACCGGCATCTAATCACCAGATTTGCCGTCCACGGCTTCCATCTGAAGATCTGTGCGCGCAAGAAGTTTCATGAAATCTCGACGGAGTGTATGTGTAAACCTTTTTGGCTGCCCATGTGATCTATATCACCTTCAGCGTTGTCAAAGAGCAATTCCGCTGTTTCAACTCTGGAGATGCGATGTATATGATGTATATTCGTAACGTATTATAGTAGTAGTTTTATTGGTTAATAAAACTACTACTATAATAATAATTATGGGCACAATGAGGGGCTGCCTCGAGGATAAGTTCGACTGGTAACACTCCTCACAAGCCCAAGTGTAGTTGGTTATCTACATTTCCCTGTAACCATAAAATTAAATAATAATAATAATAATAATAATAATAATAATAATAATAATAATAATAATTAAAAACATATACATATATATATATTTTTTTTTTAATATGTAGCATATGTTATTAATAATACAAACGGAGCGACAATTGTCTCCGAGAGCGTGTGCACTGGGGGTATATATATAATCAAACAGCTTATTTTACTGTGGGCATGAATTATCGAGACAACAAAAACTTGACGTGCTAACGCAGACTCGTTTATTTTTCAGGCTGACCTCTTAGCCAAACTTTAACGTTCACACTTAAAAGAACACACATCTTATAAATAACACTACTTGTGAACTTGTGCAAAACGTTTTCAGAGATCTGACAAGCTTATGTGCCAAGCCGTGGGAGCGCTCGTTTGGCTAAAGTATAGCCATTGAGTTCGACAGTGTGGAAATATATCCAGAAACATCCATTCGACGACGTCTCCATCAACAAGCTCTTCCGTAATGCACTATATCTATACAAATTCATCTGCCACAAAAGTTTAAGGATATGAATCAACAGAAGCGGCTAAATTTTGTCAATTGGGCTTCCGAGATGATGCAGTGTGATGCCGATTTTGTGAAGAAAGACTATCTTTCCGACGAAGCTAGATATCTCACCCATAGAGAGTTCTGCGTTCGCGTAAACAATAGCTTTAGTGAGCCGGGTATGTGTTCCTCTGGTGTTCCTCAAGGATCAAGCCTCGGGCCACTTTTATTTTGCATATCTATTTTAGATCTTAAAAACGTTATTCCTGAATTGACAACTTATTAGCTTTATGCTGATGATTTGAAACTATACGGACCTTCCAACACCACTAGCGAAAGGCAAGTACTACAGAATACGATTGAGGCGGTTTCTAAATGGTGTGTGGATAACGAAATGCTTATATCGGTGCTGAAATGTGCTGTATTCCTTGTGTTTAAAGAAGCTCATGACAACATGCTACAGGGGAAGGCCATTCCCTATTCTAAACTGCATTAGGGACCTCGGGGTTGCGATGACACCGGAACTGGATTTTAGTACTCATATCACACAAGTCATCCGATCAGCTAATCTTATATCTAATACCATATTTCGTTGTTTTATAATTAATGATTACAACTTTTACATGAGGCTTTTTAGTTGTTTGGTTGTACCTAAGTTTATCTATTGATGTGAGGTTTAGCGGCCTTATATAGACAAACACATTGAAGCAATGGAAAGTGTACAGAGGAGATTCCTTTGCCGTGCTTCATTAAAGTGTAACATTGCCCGAAATTCTATTGTGATGAACCCTGTTCGGGAACTGCAGTCCAGAGCGGATTATCGCATGTATCATCGTAATATAAACTCATTAAGTACATCAAACTTTTTAACATTCGATTAAGTAATCTTAGAAGCGATAACACCATCTCGTCAAAACAAATTGCCAAGACAGATTCGTGTAAATAACATGTTTTCGTGGCGGATGGCGAAGGCACTGAGAACTTGAATGCTAACAGGGCAAATGTCGGCACACAAATAACTGACCATTGTAGTGTATCTAGGTAGCGGTTTGTAAAATGTTAATAATGTCCTCCCTTTGACAAAATAAAGGTGTATGTGAATTGAATTGAAAAGCCTATCTCAATCTGATTAGTGTGAATAAACTTAGGTGTCGCAATTTGTGCAACCGAGACTGTTTACGTGATTCACGAAGAGCCGTTAGATATGACCACATTGTGGTCAGCTCTACGGCGAATATCGTGCGTTATCAGCAGCAGGATCCTTAATTCTGTTTGGGCAAGTTTGGACAGAAGCCGACGTGAGGAGATAAACGATTGTGTCACAAGCCATGTCACAGCCGTCGAGACAACCAAACGTTCAAGAACAAAGTGTCCCGGACGGGCAATCTCGCGTAACGGCGGACTCGCCCTGAAAATCTTGCGATTCGTAATCTGATTACGATGAGCAATTTTCCACCGCCCCGATGTTAGACTCCTTCTATCCGGCGGCCGGTGACACACCTTCTCCGTTATCACGGGCCCCTACGGGAGGTGGTTTGAATTAAGCCATTATCGATTTGGTAGCAAACGTTTTCTCCGTAAAATTCGCATTCTTCAGAGTATGCAACTTTCATGAGCATAATAGAAAATTTGATTATGTTGAACTCAAAAGCTCAAACATAAGATATGACAGGATCTCGATTTTTCGCAAACATTTCCCAGAACGGCATCACACAATTGTAAAATAAAGTTCGGGCAGTCACATCAAAAAGTGATGATAATAATAATAATAATGATAATAATAACTATATATATATATATATATATATATATATATATATATATATATATATATATATATATATATATATATTATATATATAAGAAAAGAAGTCACAACTCTTTTAAACTAAAACAAGAGGTATACAACTCATTTAAACTTGCTAGACATTCCGCTGTTCTACGGGAATGCTATCTATCTCTGTAGAATCAGTTGATAAAAGGCAACGCTGTGTGGTCGCTGGTGGAGGAGCAACACGAGCCCTTTCCACGGGCGGGCGCCAAGATGGGACAAATGGCCCTCCTCAAGCACGTCTGTCTGCGGCTCAATCGCCCCTCTCACCCACTCACTCTTTGCCGATGTTGGAGAACGAGCAATCCAGGTGCTTTTGGCGGCACTTTGGCGATATCCTTAGCGAGATCACGTTCTGATTGATTCTTCTGACAGCTAACTGACTGATTGACCGCCGCAGACATGTGGGCCGTTCTGCTGTTGATTCTGGTCGCGCTGATCGTCATCAAATATCTGCGCCTTCGATTCTACTGGCAGCCGCATGGCATACCGTACGAATCGTTTGAGCGATACGTCTACCGATCGCTATGGCTGCTTCACACAAGCGACCTGCGCGATCTCCTGACGAGCGATGCCAAAAAGTACGGCAAAGTGTACGGCAGTTATCGTGGCCTGACGCCCACGCTTGTCGTCACAGACGTCGAGGTGGCGAAGGATGTGCTCATAAAGCAGTTCAGCAATTTTCTTGAGCGCTCGATTGACTTTCAAACCGGCGACCCGCTATGGGACAAAAGCGTTTCGCGACTGCCGTACACGCAGTGGAAGGTCGTTCGGACGGTGATGGGCAACTGCGTGACTTCGTCGAAGATGCGCTCGATGATTCCCAAGCTGGATAACGTTGCCAAGCGACTCGTGGCTAAGCTTGAACCTATGGCGAGGAGCGACGAAAGCGAGCTTGATCTGAAGAAGTACCTCAGCGCGTACGGGCTGGACTCAATGGTGGCCATCTCTTTCGGAGTTGACCTCGACTGCATCGAGAAACCCGGACAACGACTTCGTTAAGTACGGCTCGAATATCTTTAGACCGAGCATTGGTTTCCTGATGGCGATTTTCTGCCCAGCACTGCTAAAATACTGCTCGTTTGCCAATTTTCCACCAAAAGCCACATCGGCGTTCTTTGGTGCTTTAGGTAAGCGCATATTGGCTGAGAAGCGAGAACGTCTCGACGAGGTGATCAAGAACAACACGCCCGACATAATGGACCTGCACTTGATCGCTCAGCGGGAGGATTCAAACAATCACATTACCGATGAGGTGCTGGCAGCCCAGGCTTTTCTGTTCTTTGTTGCCGGCCTCGACACAACGATGAGCACACTGCACATTTGTACGTATTTTCTCGCTGTCAACCCCAAAGTGCAACAGAAGGTTTACGATGAAATTCGTCAGGTGATGGATGGTCGTAGCGACGTCCAGTATCAGGACGTGCAGAAGATGAAGCTTCTAGAAGCCAGTCTGCTGGAGTCGACTCGTCTCGTACCCATAATCCCAATGGTGGATCGTATCTGTACACGGGATACTACGGTGGCCGGTGTTCCCTTTAAAAAAGGAATGATGATCGAACTTCCATTTGCCACCTATGCACAGGAACGAGGACTACTTTCCCCAACCTGAGAAGTTCATTCCGGAACGATTTCTGAAGGATGGCGAAATCTCCTCAGAGATGGCGGCATTTCTCACGTTTGGAGATGGCCCCAAGTCGTGCGTGGGTCGGCGACTTGCGGTGCTGAATATGCAAGTGTTGTTGGCAAATGTCCTGCTAAAGCTTCGCCTAGATACCTGTCCCCAAACGCCACCGCTCCAGCTTAAGAAAAGCCTCCACATCGCGGACATGTTTTGCCATCCATCTGACAATCCGACTGACTCTACGTGAAGAAGTCGACTAGGTTCCTAGACTCATGACCTCAGGGTCTTTTGTTCACTTTTAATTGTTTACTTCAAAGTTCTAACATAGCAAAGTTGTACAAATACATTTCATTATGTTACACATCACGAAAGGTTAGCTAAGTTAAGCAAATGTGTCTAGCGGGCGTGTTTTGTACGGAGGCCGCGCTTCCACATTGTATGTCAAGATCCAGACGTTATATATATATATATATAACTGATTACAAATAAGCGACAATTGTATCCAAGTTGTTTCAAGTATATATATATATATATATATATATATATATTTATATACATATATATAATTGCTTGTTATATAGTTTCTTTGTGAAAAGTTTCTATCGTACAGGGTTGCGTTCCCGAAAAGAAAAAAAATTTACCCTCTGAGCACTCGTGCTTGTGTACCTCGGCCCGGCGATATGAAGGCTTTTACGTAGGGAGCCCGTTGCCTTTAAGGCTGTTTCGGTTTCGTACGGAGGCCGCGCTTCCACATTGTATGTCAAGATCCAGACGTTATATATATATATATATATATATATAACTGATTACAAATAAAGCGACAATTGTATCCAAGTTGTTTCAAGTATATATATATATATATATATATATAATTGCTTGTTATATAGTTTCTTTGTGAAAAGTTTCTATCGTACAGGGTTGCGTTCCCGAAAAGACAAAAAAATTACCCTCTGAGCACTCGTGCTTGTGTACCTCGGCCCGGCGATATGAAGGCTTTTACGTAGAGAGCCCGTTGCCTTTAAGACTGTGTCTCTTACCCATCATTGTTCATTTCTTTAGGAGCACGTGTACACAGGACCGAAGTGTGCAAGAACCTTAACAAAAAGCTATGTTACAAGCACTGCTTAGATGCGTCTTCGTTTTATTATCATTGACCTTCATAACCTCAATGACCTCACTTAAAAACTCGGTATACTTAGTTTCTCGCAACAGTGCACATACCCAATACCAAACCTGCTATAACACATTTAGCGGGTGCACAACGCCAGTAATCATTGCTTGTTTTATTAAGGCAATATTCTCACAGTAATGTGCGTAATAGAAGCAAGTAAATATGTGCTTAAAAGGTAGCGCCACTGATTAGCGGCCTATTTATAGAACCATGCTAAATAAAACGCATTCGGAATGTTGCCTTTACTAAAAGTGGTTTGATTTCGGCCGGTGCCAGTGTCTGATGAGAACTTTGTATTGGAAGATTAAATACATAAAATGTTATTCTTGTTGGTAAATATACTAACCATAAATAATATAGCCACGAAGTAAAGTGAAAAACATTTCCGTGATTCTCTTAAAATAAACTTGCCGTATCACAGTAGTGTAAACGGTCCAAAAAAAAAATAATAATATAGCTAATGCCGAAACAATAGTCGACTGTCTATATTAAAGTCACTAGTTCTGTTGCTCGCAGGTTAAATATCTTACGATTATTGCTAACCGGATACATCATCAAAGCGATGTTGGCTGCATGGCTTAACAAGCAAGCGATGATAGACTCATAACTTGAAATGAATAGGCACGTCCCTAGGAAAACCAAAAACATAGACATTCGTGTGATGCCAAGAGATAATCTGCGTAATCAGCACTATTTGACTCAAAGGAAGGAAAAGTCCGGCGTTGCCGGACTTACTCACAGAATGCTGCTCGTTTGCAAGTGATTCGTTCTACGATGGCTTTACAGGGAATCTTTCTTTGGCTGGGCGTGTTCGCAAACATGTAAAACACGCCCAGTCCGCATACATGTAAATGTATGCAAAAAATACCAAAACATACATAAAATAAATAAAACATCACTTACTTAAATAATGAGTAAATATGATGCACGTAAACGTAAACTGCGCAATACGCTCGCTTCTTAAGTTTAAGTTCAGACTCCCCATTTTGCATGACAAAGTGATGCACATCGACGGGTTAACGGCTAATATTTGGCACATTTTCAAACCGTTTTTTTCTTTGACTTACCGATATAGCCAGCGAATTTGAGTAGAAATGGTTCTGGAAATCATTATTTTTGCATAGGAAATTTTAGTAGTATAGGCGTTTATTAGATATATATGCATGACACCGTACCAATAAAACTACCTGTAATGAAAATAAAAATACGTGGATGTGTATATTTATTCAAACGGCTGTCAACTGTACACTACGTGTTTGCACCGTATTAATAGTTTAATATTTTTTTTATTAATTAATATTTCCATAAATGTATTAGTAAATTTTACAATCTATTTATATATATATATATATATATATATATATATATATATAATGCTTCATGGCGTTGCAATACTTTAATATCAATATTTAATAATATATACTTAAACACCTTAGTTTTTTTCCGGCTTGGGGAAATACGCCGGATCCATGTGCAGCTGAGGTATGGGAAATGCTACATACATGGCTCTTTTGATCGGTTTACCGGCAACCCCAGCATCATTCACACATCACGATCGATATAGATCGAAACAGAAATAATGGGAAGCTTTTCAGTGCTGCTTCAAGAAGTGTCATCTTGACTAGGTCTATCAGCGTGAGCCCTGTGCGATTACCTATATTCAACGTTTAATCTCTTCATAGACGAACTCTTGGACATCGGGCGTCCGTACTTCCATACTGACGGCATGGAAGTACGTTGGCATCCTAAGGAGAATAACGGTGGTGTCCAGAACTGCGATATAAACACGAACATTTGGGAAGTCAGCGGTTCTTTATTGAGAGTGGACTTTGCACTTTTACACTGGACGATCAGGTGATAATGGATCATGTCTGCGGTATGGCTTTTGATGATCCAATCAAGCCCTTTTAGGTTTTTGCTAAGAATCTGTTTACCGGTCTTCCCAAAGGAAGCCGACTTTTTTCGAGGACACGCGTACGAAAATCAAATGCTTGAAGTAGTTGGACATGAGAAGCATTGCCGTTAGCGATTGTCCAGGCCGGGAGAGATTGTGGGCGTGCCGTACAAAATGCAGAAAATGCAACACTGCCACAATCGAATACATTACCATAGGCGTTGAGAAACTTCTCGCTTTCAGAAGTCGCAGTTAGCGTGTCGACGAGTCGCGGCCTTGTCAAGCGCCGGCATCACGTCTCGCATCTTTGAGGCCTTGAAGCAACTGCTCATAAATATTTTGTAGGGCCTTCAATTTTTCGTACGGGAACTGAGTAAGCGCATTCTCCCAAAGCGGGTCTCCACTTTTAAATTCGAAGCTTCGCTTGAAAAGTTGCTATCCTGCTTCATAAACACACCCTTGGCCACTTCAGTGTCACCGACGATGATCATTGGCTAAACAATACGATCCGCACAGTTTGCCGTACTCTTCAACGTCCCTACGGAATTCACTATACCTTGGTCGAGTGATGGGGTGCTAGAGAACTGTCATCTCGCAGCCGACGCGCCCTCGTTCTTGTTCACGATGATTATCGGACCACTGGTCTCACAGTGCCGCTCACAGTTTCTAAAAGCAGCCTGCAGTTCTGTTCGCATCTTACTGCTAACGCCGTGAGCAAAAAGCAACGTTTTCACACAGTGGGATGGCTATCCATAGCGGCGCTTGTCAGAAGTGCTTTCCTACCCACAACAAAAATAGATGAGGAAAATCGTGACTGCCGTGAGACATACCGGTGGTCTGATCAAACGGGGCATGTCGACATAATTCTAATCAAGTGTTACCACACTTGTTTGAAGGCTTGGATCACTATAGCAAGCACACCTAATCATCATCATTTATTTATTGCACCATATGTATGGTATGTATGTATATATATATATATATATATATATATATATATATATATATATCATTGTAATAAAACACATGTTTATAGATAAGTAATAAAATATCATCGAGCTAACTGCGTAAGAGAAATAGCTCTCTGACAGGTATCGAGATAGTAGATAGGGCACGGCTGGTTACATAAACGGCACACACAGCCGACATCAGGATCGTGGAAGCCTCTTCGATGGCAGAGTTTATGGTGAAACCCGTGAAGTGAATAGCGGGTCACGAGATGTCGGTTGGGCTGTAGTCGTTCTGCCAGTTCTGTGTGACCATTGCTGGCAAATTAAAGAAGCTTCCGGGAACTGCTCGAAATTTCTTTATAAAGTTTTCTCTAAACTGAATAAGAGCAGCGGTTTCTGAGAGACGGAATCTAGTTACTAGAAATTCTATAAGTGGTTGAGTAAAAGTCATAAGGTAAACTAGACGGTTTTTTGCATTTCGTGGCAACCCAATGGCTAGCTTGAAAAACGTAGGCTTAACCTTATCTAATTTTTCTAGCTGTGATAGGCTGAGGTGTTCCCATATGACCTGGATGCCGTAGGCCGCCACCGAAGCAACTTTCAGGTCAAAAAGTGCTTTGAGTGTGGTCAGGGATAATTGTTGGGGCTTTTCGATTTTAGACATCGCGACTAGACTTTTCTAGTTCGTTCGGCGATGTGTTGTCCAAAGGTTGTGCCCTTCATCGAAAAGTTAACCCTAAGGTAACAGAAGGTGTTAACGAACTCACACACCTAATGCCACAATTGCTTTAGAAAAAAATCCTGCAGGGCAGTGTCGAACGTGGATTTGAAATCAATGCATAGAGGGTACACGGACTTGTTTTAAGCTCAAGCGTCAATAAGCGCGATTATGGTCGATCTGCCACGCCTAAATGCATGCGCCTAAATAAAGTCGCTATTTTCCTTGGGGATTATCTTCAGCATGTCACTATATCCGCCCGGCAAGAATTTCATCTTTCCAGTCACTTGTTGATTAGGCTCATTGGTATGGACAAGAAAACACTGCTTGCTGAAGATGCTTATTTCTGAGGATGTTACGACAAAAGACTCTATTTCCTTTAACAGCGCAATGTATGAGTTACGGTTTCTATTTGGATTTGTAAGTCCACCACTAGCCTTAATTCCTGGAGCCACATTGTAAGTGTTGTCTTTAGTTCAGGTAGAGTTAACGGCAACTACGTTCGGGTTTGCCAGACGAGGATGTAATTGAACGTTTATATCCTCCCCAGGATAAGGACATCTCTTAAACCAGTACGGAGCTCTGTTTGCTAGATATAACTTCTTATTTGCAACTAATACTTACATTATTTCCTCCAGTATTAAATGTTCCACTTTTTTCCAAATTGGGTGAGAGCCTTGCAGCACCGACATTTTATGCATTCTTGAAAAAAAAATGGAAATCGGTAATGAACTGGGAAGCGACAGTGCAGCTATGAGCTTATTATGAGCGAGGTAATGCTCCTCGTCAAACCAAGCTAAGGGCGTCGCTGCGATGGTTTCATCGGAGCCAAGATCGACCTCAAGACAATGTCCGTTACGCTATGGCATAAGTCGTTAAGAGGCATGCTCTTTCGCTGCAGAGTGTGCCAATGTAACGCTTCCTCAGAACGGCGGCTTGACGCAGGCACACGTGTCCGCCTTAATTTAGGGCAAATTGCGTACGAAAAACTAAGAAAAACGGCTCCAGTTCGTGTAAGTACGACTTTTTACGAAAAAGTCGTACTTACACGAACTGAAGCCGGCCTGCCCGAACGA
This sequence comes from Dermanyssus gallinae, assembly GCA_003439945.1. NCBI lineage: Eukaryota > Metazoa > Arthropoda > Arachnida > Mesostigmata > Dermanyssidae > Dermanyssus > Dermanyssus gallinae. The sequence goes on along the minus strand of QVRM01003713.1, from coordinate 13,635 downwards.
AGCGATAAGGCTGAAGACCACGCGGCCACTGTTTTGGGCCGCCTGGTGACCTCGGACCTAAAAAGCGAGGGGAATACATGCTGCGCCGCGGTAACTGAGGGCCGGACCGAACGTTGCGCAGAAGGTCAACAGGAACAAAATGAAGTACACGTGAAGAAGCACATTGTCAGTCGAGCCCGGTTGCGAGGCGCGGACTTATGCACCACGAGGAGACACATAGGTGCGCGGGTTTGAGCCCCACCGTTGCCCCGCATTTGTATTAATGGGGGTCTGTCTATGAAGCAATGCAAAAACAGTCCCGTGGACGTTAAATCCTGGCTGAGGGTCAGCCCGAAAGCCTTTATTGTCAGGCTGTTGCCACGGTCATCAAGAAAGAAGCAAACTCAAAAAAAGCAAAACTCCAAGGCCGAAAAGACCTAGAATAAAGATTCTTATGAGGGGCCTCGTGGAAGCCACGATTAAGGATTAAGTGATGCAGCGTAATAAGGTGCACGCGGTTGACGAAATCTCATGTATGCGTATCTCATGCCAGGCTGTCCGCCAGCTGGTGAAAGAAGGCTGAAGATGCCGTGTACGGTCCCTTATAAAAGTTTTATTTTGGAGGTAGGTGCTAAAGTTGAACAGGCCAGATCGGCGGTTTAGACGTATTTATTACATTACACCCTTAGTTTGTTCCAACATGTGACAGTCGCCACGTATACACCAGGTACATAGTGCAAGTCTATCACTAACTGGTATGTTCAAACGCCGTCTTTCACGAGAAGTACGGGTTGTGCACCTAGCGGTTGTACCTGCCAAGTGCGGTAGAGTGCACAGCACTGAAGCAAATATCGTTGCACTAGTTATCTCGCCTGAAGTGTGAGGAAAATAAAATATTATAAAGAAAACCTCACAAAATGAATGTTAACTCAATTTGAATGAAATAAACCAAATTGCATTGAATAAGAGACGACGAAGTCCCTCAGCCTGCATTGCTGCTTCAATTGTCTTTAAAAAAGTATGCCATGCAGCCAATGCATGTAGGGAGAAATGAGCACGTGTAACTCTCTGTGTTGAGAAGTGATCAAGTGAATGTTGCTATCTAAGGCGATTTTATCCCACCAAATGCGTAAAATCAGGGACTACATAATTGAATAATAGAAGCGCTTAATTATTTCAATAGAACCATTAATCACATCGTAAATTTAGAATCATGGAACCAATAATTCCACCATAAATTTGCCTATGTACAAGACAATCCACTAGTACTGTAGAAAGATAGTGTCCTTACTAATCTACTTCGCGCCCGTTTTTCATGAATGGGTGCCGGCCGGGCAGGAGAGGAACACGACTGTTTAAATTAGTAGGAAAATGTTAAGGCGACGAGGTAGAAATTGCACGTTCTAGCGTTAAACGATTTTGGAAACGACGTACCGTCTAGAGCAGCAGAGACCGCAACTCTGGACAATTTAAAAATAACCAGCAGCTATAGGTTATGTGCACATTTAGGGCTTACCGAACCGTACTTGGATTACTAACAAGTAACATATTCGCTGTCTTAGGCAGCAACGCAACAGCTCGTAAGTGGAAAATCTTGGATTCAAGGATGAGCTCGAAGCTTTGCAACGGTTTGTTGGAAAAAAACATTGTTTAAGGAGGCCGTTTTAGTTCTAGATTATCCTCAAGGACCGGGCATGTTAGAATATCTAGAAAAATAATCGTTGTGACGTCATGCCCGCTAACTCCCAGCGGAATGCCTTATCATCTATTATCAATAAGCATTGATTCCCAACTCAACAAATTGACACTTAATGTTCGATTGTAATACAGGAAACGTCACAGAAAAAGAGTTACGAATTAACATACTGTTATTTCACTGGGTACTGAGCGGTTACAATACAATTTAACTGTGTAGCCGCAACAAAATTAGACTGGTGTGCTTAGAGTGTAGCTGCAATAAAATTAGACTGATGTACCTCTTTCTAGAAGAAAGCAAATTACGACAGCGACATGAATCGACGAAATTGCACCTTAAACACTAATCCTTTACAAAGGAGCTTAAAATAGTTGCAAACAGGCTCATGTAAATCACAACTACCGTCAAGATGACATAGCATAGCAAAATAAAAGACGAATAAAGAAATATTTACTAGGCTGCAACTCAGCATGCCGAATTGTACTGTATCCACAAGCCAAGGGCACTTGTAGCTTCAAAATAGTGAGCAAACACACTTTCGCTCTGTGATTACGCAAGTCGCCTTATAATTAGTAAGTAGCCTAATTTACAGGCATAAACAAAACTCACAGACACGTATACCGCTGTACAACAGAACTTCGTATTGTAAATTGTCAACGGCACTGTCTCTAGTTTCTGATATTTTGCAACACACTTACACAGCCGTCTTTCGTATTGCCAAGCTGACAGCCATTGCAATTGATGCACATGCGTCATGGGTTTGTGCATTCGCATTCGTTGTAAAACGTCCGACCGCTACCCTTAAAGTGAAACATACAAAACGGATGTGCACAGACCTTTGACTGATTTTCTTCTTACGGAAAACAGCAATGTTTATAAGAGCATGTATTATTAATGTTGCTCATTTAATCAATGTTGTCTATCAATCACTATATTACACTCCGAGTTGCGTAAACCTTATCTAAATGTGCATGCGAGGTGCTCAAAAGAATGCATTTGCTAAAAAGCGAATTTGGAATTTGTTGTTATCAGTCCTGTCACTGATTTTTCACTTGACATTTGTTTTCGCATTTTCAGAGGCAAAATAATCAATACTTATAAGAACAAGTTTCATTTAGCTCGTGATAACCGTCTTTTGTGTAGAATAAGTTGCTGAATAGCAGAATAATAGAACTAAGCCAAATCCCATGTTCTGACTACGCCGTCACTATACGGTGACGGTTTGTTCTAGACGTATCCCAAGTCTACTCATGTCGACTGTTCATGGTTGTTGTAAAAAAAACCTCGGGTTCATCATTGTCGGTCATTTTTCCTCTGTAGCCCACGAAAAAATGCTCACATTCGGGTGCCTGAAGTATGCTGTCTCCCGAAGTTCTTCGACAAAAGGCAGCATGTCCATAAAAAAATTTTTAGATGGATGAACACCCGGAACCCTTGACCTTGTCCAGGAATGCAAGATGTGTAGTAGGATTTTTCTTATGTACGCCCTAATAATCTAAGAAGCCAGCAATCAATCACTCAAAGAATCGTGGCTCGCGGTGAGTTCGTAAACGAATTGTCCTAACAGCACTCGCCTAATTAGCAATTAGTTATGTTTTCCTTTAAGAAGTACGTATACGAAAAACAATACATGTTTGACCATGATAATTGTGCCACACACGTATGTGATAATAAAGGAGATTTAATGTTATGTTATAATTCAACGCCGGTTATCTGGAAAAGGCTTGTAGCCGTTTTAGTGAAAAGCCTTGTTGGCGGACGATAGATGCAGCAGACACGAGAGCTTTGCGCACTCTCCGTTCCATGTGCGTTCCGAACGATTTCGCGCTTGGGATCAACGTGATGCCTAAATTCGTCAATTGGTTTGCGTATTCTTGGGCATGGCAAGCATTCTCACTCAAGCAGAGCGCATCGAATGGCACCAATTTACCTCGTCGCTTAAATTATATCGTTTCAGTCTTCTTTTTTCGTGGAAGAGGGTTGAATGCAGTTACGCACTACCGCTACGAGTAGGAACATTTGCTTTCCATCTCGAGCTGTGTGGTACTCGACCCCAGCAAATGAATGTTACGCCGCTGAGACCCATACCCACTAGACGCACCTCCCCCTTTAGCATCACTCTCTGATGGTCCAGATCTCCATAGAACAGTGCTATAGGCCATCCGCAGAAGTGGCGAGTGCCCTATCGGGTCAATTGGCCGGGGTCGCTCACGGGTTCCCCCACCTGTCAGGCGCATTTTGTCTCAGCCCTTGCAAACCCGTTCGATTCAAAGTTGCGCTTTCTTAAGCCGTGCTGGCCTCAAAAGGATTCTGCCTGTCCATGCATTTTCTGTGCTTTGTTTTCAGCACCTTTTGTGCTACTTCCGCTGCCAATTCCCTTGGTTGGGTCAAACCCAGGATGTACTCTACGAAACACTTCAAACAATTTCGCAGAGGGTCTTGAAAACATTGCAGGATGGGTTATTCCCGCTCTGGACCATTTGTTGCGAATGTGTCTGATCGCCGCAGTTCTGGCCTCTTCCCATGCCTGGGACCTGATGAGTGTGTGTTTCAGTCTTCTGCGTGTCAACTTTTAAGCCAATATCCGTAACCTGGAAAGCCAGAGTTGCCGGTGCCTACTGAAGATAAAATCGACCGCCACTTTTGCGTACGAGGTCACCTGCATACATAATACCCGAATTAAAGGTTGACCGTGAAGTTTGGTGAACCAACTAGTATTCTACAGAACATTTCATGTATTGCTCAACTTAGTTGCAATATATATATATATATTTTTTTTTTTTGTTATATATATATATAAATTTATATATATATATATATATATATATATAGTGAGGCTTTATGCGACGCTAGCGTTCGTCCCACATTGAGAGGAAGCGCAGGAATCGCCATGGCGTCTGGCAGTTCATTGCACCATACTTAGCGCAATCCTACGAGCAGAACCGCTATTGGCACTGATCACACGGTTGGTGAAACCCAGGAGTCAAGATGGGGTGCCATGCCCAAATAATGGACCTTAAGACCCAAATGTAGGAAGTAGTTTATTAACTCGAAGTTTTGACCTTTGCAGACCACTTTGTATGTAGTTACTCCCATGGCAAAACATCATTGCGTTTGTTGTTCGTGAATTAATGCAAAGGCCTTTGCTGTGAAGGTAAGCCTCAGCCATGCCAATGATTCTGCCGGACAGCTCTGAGGTCGCGATGGGCGACCACAACGTTGCCCGCTGTATTACGGCAATAATTCGTTGAATACGCATTTAAACATGACACAACAATATGATGATATATAAACGTGAAAAACATCATTTAGATCTTAATAGCTTGTTTTTGTGCAATCCATTGGTGGTTATGGTAAGCCTGAAAAATATCTTCTCTTGGAGATATAGGAAAAAGAAGGTCAACACGTTAGTTAATAGGTATTGACAAATTATTTTATAAAATATATTATTAATATACTACTATAACTGCCTACTAAAATAAAACACCATTTGCTAGACATGTTACGATAGCATGCTTCTCTGAGGATGCTAACGTTTATTAAACAGGATGCATGCCAAAGAGAACTGCCGGAATCGATCATGATCGGGCCTAAAGCAAGACAGACATACACGTACTCGATCTGAGCACACTTGTTCCGTTTATCGGTTGTCTGAGTGTTGCGGCGTTTGGAATACTGCAGTGTGACATTTGCGATGATTTTTCTCGAGAAGGAATGCCTGTATGGACTACTCACGAGGTGTCAGCGCGCACGTAAGGGGTTTCCGGAACATGTCGCCAAAACGTAAGCCGACTGCTAGTTCCAGAGGAACTGGTGTTGAGGAGCAGCGATCTAAACGAAACTTTAGTAGCATATTGGCAAGGAGAACTTGCATATTCATTATGGCTAAACGTTTCCCGATGCATCCCTTTGGTCCATCGCCAAAGGCCAGGAATGCTGTCGTATCGGATGTGACGTCACCGTTCTTCATGAAGCGCTGCGGGATGAATTTTTCCGGCTCCGGAAAGTAAGTGGGGTCTTGCTGCATCCACGCGATAAGGAACTCTACTACGGTGCCTTTTTTGATAGAAATTCCGGCGACTTCAGTGTCGTTTGAAGCAATACGATCGATTGAGTAAATCAGCGGCACCAACCGTAACGACTCCAATAGCGATGCCTCGAGCAGTTTCATTTTTTGCACGTCGGCATACTCGACATCTGCTTTGTCACCCAAAACAGAGCGAATCTCTTCATACACCTGCTGTTGAACGTCGGGATTGACAGCAAGAAAATATGTGCACAGATTGAGCGAAGTTGCCGTAGTGTCGAATCCTCCAATAAAAAACAGGAACGCTTGCGAGGCTAGTACCTCGTCGGTTATGTGGTTTTTGGGATCTTCTCGTTGCGCCAACAAGTGTAGATCGATTATATCGGCTGTGCCATTCTTCACCACCTCATCGAGGTTTTTCTTCTTCTCTTCTAGTACGTGCTTTGAAAGATTGCCGAAAAACTTGGACTCGTCTCGCGGCGGAAAGTCAGCCAGTGAGCAGAATCTCAGGAGCGAAGGACAAAGCATGGCCAGTATGAACGAAAATGACGGTTTAAATATTTTTCGACCGTTCTTGACAAAGTCGTTATCCGGGTTATCGATGCTATTTAGGTCGAGTCCAAAGGCAATTGCTGCCATTGAATCCATACTATAGCCGTAAACGGAGTCCCGCAATTCAACCTCTCGCTCATCGGAACGCGAGATTGGGTCCAGTTTCTCGACGAGACGTTTGCTCACACGGTCCAGTTTCTGTATCATGCCTCGCAATTTTGACGAGGTAAAAGCGTACCCCATGACGGTGCGCACGGCCTTCCATTGGTCGTACGGCAGGTGTGTGAGCGTATTGTCCCAGAGGGGATCGCCCGTTTTGAACTCCAACGTCCTACCAAAGAAGTTGCTAAACTGCTTAATGAGTACGTCCTTGGCAACTTCAGCATCTGCGACGACAAGCGATGGCTTCACACCTCGGTACGAGCCGTAGAGTTTGCCGTACTTCCGCACGTCGTCGCACACAACGTCGTTGACGACCCGCGTGGTGAACAGCCACAGTATCCGGTAGAGGTATCGAGGGAACGGCTCGTAGACGAGGCCTCGACGACTCCAGTACAAAGTGAGGTTGACCAGCTTAATCGCCACAATGGCCAACACGACCAGCACCAACAGGGGCCACATTGTTTCGGCGGGACGGCGGCGTGATGATGAGGAACAGCGATAGCGACGACTTCAACAGCAGCAGCCCTGAGGAATGAAAGCTCGCGACGTTGCTTCGCCTAACCGCGACGTTGCTTCGCCTAACCGCGACGTTGCGTCGCCTAACCGCGACGTTGCGTCGCCTAACCACGACGTATTTTGACTTCATGTGTGACCCGCCGAGTGGAAAAGGTTGCCAGCTGGCCGGCTGACCCTTTCAGGATTACGTCATCGTTGTAAGCGACAATACCGACGACGACGACAACGACGACGACAACAACAACAACAGAAACAAGAGCCACCTTGCGCTATAGCGACCCGCGGCACACGTGACGGAAGTGATGATGGCGCCGAATTGCTGCGGGGTGGGGAGAAGAGAGAAAATTCGTCAAATCAGAAGGCGACTATGAGAGAGAGGTAGATGGAAAGGGGGAATAATAGCGAAAACACGACAATTCTCAATAGGAAGCAAGAACAGAGGGAGCCAGAGAATGAGAAGGAGAGAGCGAGAGAGAGAAAAGGAAGCCTTTTTTGACGGCGGCTCTCGGTATACTTAGTTCCTTGCAACAGTGTACTGAAACACTACTAAACCTGCTATAACACATTTAGCGGGTGCACAACACCAGTAATGATTGCTTTTTTTTATCAAGGCAATATTCTCACAGTGATGTGCGTAATAGAAGCAAGTAAATATGTGCTTAAAAGGTGCAGAATATAACATATGGTTTTATTTCATTTTGTAGTTACAGTAGAATATGAATATCTAACTACCCTTGGGCTTGTGAGGGGTGCTACCAATCGAGCTTATCCTTGAGGCAGCCCCTCATTGTGCCCATAATTGCTGCCGCATTGCCGCGCTGAACCGCCAGAGATAGCCGCTGGAGTAGAAAGTCGAAAGCTCTTTTGTCCCCCGTCGTGAGTTCAATTCGTTTGCCAATCTTCTGTAAAAGTGACCATGCCTCAGGGCCAGGTCCCCCTAGTGTCTCCAATACTAGTGGCACAAAAATGAACTCGTCGGTGAGCTGGGCGTATTTGTTGGTCTTTAGACGTTCAGCCTTGCGTGCTGCGGAGCCAGCGCCTGATGCGCTGGCCTCCATGTTCGAGGGGGCGAGCGTGTCGGTGACTGTAGCATCCCAAATAAGCGCCTTTCCCCTTTCAAAAGGGATAAGGGTGAGGCCGTCAGGCCTCTTTCCGTCGCTTCTCAGGAGGCCGGTTGGCTCTCGAATGCATGGCAGTAGAGCTGACCTTAAGGCCCGGGCGGTAATCTCGTTAATCTCGCTGTGACGGCTTTGACGTCCTTCGCTTCTGTTGCAGGATAGCCCGTGGGTTCCCCAAATGTCCACTTGTGCTCCGCACGGACAGCGGTGTTCCTCCGTTAGTCTTGTTCCCAACATCAAGCCGATGCACAGACGAAAACTTTCGTGATCAAGTAAAGTGCCAAGGTTTGAGGAAGGGATGGCTTGGAGCCATTTGCTAGCCCCTTTTTGGACAACCGCCTGTAGTCGGGCTTTGTCTGCCGTGGACAGTGCATCGGACAGTAAACGCTGATATTTCTTGGATACTATGAGATCGTCATAGGACCTCTGCAGGTGTTTGTTTGCCTCTGGGAGTAGGCCTGCGAGGTTCTCGAATCTTGTATTAGCAGCTTTTTTGGCGTCCTGGAAAGCCTGCAGGGTTATGGCCGGGCTGATGCGCTGGACTGTAGCTTCTGAGGCGTGTAATGAAGCAACGTGACAGCTGGCTGCCAGATCTGCTGCAGAGCGGATTCCCAAACCTCCGAGTCTAAGAGGAAGGGTGGCATGAGCCCAGTTGTTGTCGGCCAAGTTTAGATTGAGGAGGTCGCTAAGGCTGGTCCTAAGGCTATTGTCTAACTCCCACAGCAGATCCTGGTTTGCTCCGACGTCCGTGCTGTGGAGGAAGTGGACAATTCTTGATGAGCCCAAAGATGATTTCAATAGGTGGTATGCGCTATGGGGATTAAGCAGGTTTAGCCGGTTTAGGTGAGAGCAAAGGCTCTTTATCTTACCTGCGAGTTCTGGGTGAGTGGCGGCCGACCCCACAGGGGCCCTAAGAGCGTCATATCTGCTGCCTCGACTTGTTTGCACCCCGGAAGAAGTGCCTCAAAGGCAGATATGTTCGGCTGGCCTTTGTAAATAATTTCGCACTTCTGGGGGTTGAGCTCAAGACCACTCTTCTGACCGAAGAGAAAATTGTTCTTGCACCGAATGAGAGCTCTGAACTGGACCTGTAGGTTTGGTCAACTAAGGGGGCTGCCTCTGTCCAATCCGTTTGTACAGTTTTTAGTATGTGGTCGCGACAGACCTGGTTAAAAGCATTCTTAAAATCGAGTTTGGCGGCGACGAAGTTGTTGGGTGCGCTAGACATAAAAGCTCTTGTTGTGTGAACCACTGCTTCGATGCCATTAGGCGTATTGAAGCCAAGCTGGTGGGCCCCAAGCTTTTCGCACACGATATTTGTTCTCAGCTTGACAGTGATTTTTGCCGCAATCCTCCGAAAGACTGAGGAAATGACAATTGGACGAAATGACCCACTCGGCTTTTTAATTGCGATGAGGCGTCCACCAAAAATAATAGGGCGGATGGCCTCAGGCACTGTGCCACTTCTGATAATATCAATCACTTTTGCTAAGTCACGCAGTAGACGACTGGCGATATTTGTATTGGTCGTGGCAATGAGGTCTCTGAGGTGGCGCGGCCGCAGGCCGTCCATACCGGCGGTAGACCCTGCCGGAAAGGTTCGTACGGCCTCGCGAATCTCTTCTGAACTGGTGACTAGCGGCTCGGCGTGGGATAGTCTTGGTGGCAAGTCAAGGTCGGCCGGTTCACTTGGGTGTTTAGAAGTCATTTCCACAAACGGCTCGGCCGCGCAAACAGGACTTCCCACTGAAAGCAGAGCTATTGCAGCGCCTCCAATGTCGCCTTCGCCTAGTAGCCTGGTTGCTCGTCTAGCGGCGGCTTTGTCCTCGTTAGGTCGCTTGTTCCAGTGCTTCCTTGGGACCAATTCGGGTGAAGGCCCACTACCTGATCTATGTTCCTCGATTCTGTCTCTGAGGTATGTGGCCCAACTAAGATTGTTCTGTTTTCGTGATGGAGCTCTGAGAACTGTATGCGCGAAAACCAGTAGGTTGGCACAGCTATGCGCGTCATTTTGATGTACGAGTGAAAGTGTGTCGGTCAGCGCTACCGCAACTGCAGGACGGGCACTTTTAGGGATGGTGTCAAGCCGTTTGTATGTCTTTGTGTACTCGGCAAGTTTTTTGCGCAGGTGGGTACCATCAGTGTTGTCGACCGGATTGCTGACGGGGGGTAAAATGGGTGTTCAATGTTCGAGTGTGCTGCCGTCATGTGCCGTTTGATTCCTCTTCTTGTAAAGTTCCTTTGGCAATGCGTGCAAGTAACCCTGTTGTAGTGAGGAGCTGGGCTTAGGTTCCCTGTATCCGACCCGAGACTGGATAAATGGTCCGTCTGCGGGAGGTTGTCTGAGTGGCTCGGACCGGCTTTATTTTCGGAGGCGTCTTGAGGCATTATGTTTCGGCACGACAGATTTCTTCACTTCGAAAGCTGATAACAGCCTGATGACTGGTCCGAGAAGGTTGCAAGGTTACGAAGTGCGCTGGCTGCTTGAGGGTCAAGGCCGCTTAGCATTTTGCAGCGCTGGTGAGCCCTGCAAGAGGGTCTGCCTTGCGAGTGGAACGCGCCCTCGATGGCGACAAGTCCACCCAGGTAGTGCCGGGAGCTCGACGATATTCCGCCTGGCGCGGGCGCATTCTGCGTCGGCCATGTGTCGGTTTCAAGGCCTTAAGTGGGGCAAACGTAATAGTCTTATCGGACGTTCCATCCGAACTAGGAGCAACGATCTCACTTCCACGATTCCACTGAGGCGTAGGAACGAGGAGCGTTCTCAGCTGTCTCGCATGGTGCCGGATTCGTCCGAGTCGCCGGTTTTTCTGCAATAGTGGCCGCCGAGTAGTCGGACTGGACCTGACGAAGGACTCGTGCTCCGGTAATAATCTTGCTCTTTTCCCAAGCAATGGCGTAGATCGGACATGAATGAGACGCTGATCTGTGTGCACCTCCACAGCTTGCGCATTTTGGAGGCACTTTTACAGTCCTTGACTAGATGTCGGTTACTGCCGCAGTTCACACATGCTACTTGACTGCTGCAAGAGGATGCGTGATGACCTGAGCGCTGACATTTGAAGCATCTTGAAGGACGTGGTGGCTCGACTGTCACTGCATGGGTCTGAAAGCCAAGATACACGGTGGCCGGCGGGGCTCCCTTGAACTTGAGCAGCACCTTTCGTGTAGGAATAGCCGCCTGTTGTGGGCCGAGACCTGCTCGTCTGCAAATGCGTTTTACTTCTATGACACCGGCGGAGCTAAGTTCCTGCAGTATCTCTCCTTCCTGAAAGTCTGGGCTAACATGGTTGATGGCACCCCAGATGTTGTCGATATTTTTTGATGCTGCTTTGACTCGCAGCCCAGCTAGTTCAATGATGCACATCAGTTTACGTGCGTCCTCAAGCTTATCGACGGTAGCCGAGATTTTTCCATTCTGTGCCGAGATGTTAGCGTCTGCCACTTTTAGGTGTAGGTCCTTGCACATCCCTAATATATTCCCTCCTGGCAATGAGCTGCCGTCTTCAGCTGCGCTGAAGGTTACACGGAAAACCTTGTGTGCACCTGATTCAACCTTTTGCTTGAGTTTTGCTAACGCTTCTTCCTTTTCCGAATATTGCGCCGTCTGCTTTTATTCATAACTTCCTTAAAACCCTCTTCTTCTGGTAGTTCTTGAGGTGCTGCCTCGGTGTTAATAGCCTGTACTGAGGCTTGGGTTTCGCTACTCGGTCTCGCGCGTTTCACCCCAAGTTGTCGGCCTTCCTTATTATCAGTAGCTACCGTTTCGTTATCACTTTCGCATATGGGCGATGCGGTCGTCTTGGCAGTAGCACGATCTGCCTCCATGTTGCTTTCTACTGAGGTGGTAACGGCCCTCAATCGTGATATATCGAGCGAGTCTGGTTGTTTATCCTGGCCGGATATCACAACCTTCGGCATGCCTGTGCCGTAACAAGCTTCGGAATACAAAGCAAGCAAATGCTCCAAAATAATAAAATTATAAAATTAAAAATAAATAAATAATATTAAGTTAAAAATAAATAAATAATATTAAGTTAAAAAATATATTTTAAAAAAAAGGAGCGTGCAGGCTTAGGTATTAAACCCGGTGCTGTTAGGTTGTAGACAATAGCGCTGCCACTACGCCACGACAACCTGATGCTTCGAGTCTTCTCCGAGCTACAAGTGGCTTAGCCAGTAACTACGACTGTTTGGTCTACGATGACAATGGCAAATCGAACTCGGTCAGCTGGAGGGTTCAAAAGGAAACCGGCTCCTGAGGGTTCGCATCCAAACTGTCTTCGAGCGCGTCGGTTCACCACTTGAGTCTTCACTACACACACAGTCGATGGTGCGATTATCATTGCCAGAAACACAGTCAAACCACATGAATCACACCGTTTTACGGGAGCCGACGGAAGCACGACCGCACTCTACCGAATCGAACGTTCGAAGGTGCTTAAAATGTAGCGCCACTGATTAGCGGCTTATTTTATAGAACCATGCTAAATGAAACACATTCGGAATGTTGTCTTTACTGAAAGTGGTTTGATTTCGGCCGGTGCCGGTGTCTGATGAGAACTTTGTATTGGAGGATTATGCGGTAAAGTAGTTATTTCCGCATATAGCCATATACATAAAATGTTATTCTTGTTGGTGAATATACTATTATTACTTATTGCTAACCGGGGTACATCAGCAAAGCGATGTTGGCTGCATGGCTTAACAAGCAACCGATGGTAGACTCATAACTCGAAATGAATTAGGCACGTCCCTAGGAAAACCAAAAACCTAGGCATCCGTGTGACGCCAAGAGATAATCTGCGTAATCTGCACTATTTGTAATCAGAGGAGGGAAAAGTCCGGCGTTGCCTGATTTACTCACAGAATGCTGCTCGTTTGCAAGTGAATCGTTCTACGATGGCTATACAGGAATCTTCCTCTGGCTGGGCGTGTTCGCAAAATATGAAGCTCACCCAGCCCGCATACATGTGAACTGTTCATTTACTCAAAATAGTGAGCAAATATTATGCACTAAAACGTAAACTGCGCAATACGCTCGCTTCTTAAGTTTAAATTCAGACTCCCCGTTTTGCATGACAAAGTGACGCACATCGACGGGTTATAACTAATATTTGGCACATTTTCAAACAGTTTTTTTCTTTGACGTACTGGTATAGCCAGCGATTTTGAGTTGAAATGGTTCTGGAAATAATTATTTTGACATAGGAAATTTTAGTAGTATAGGTGTTTACTAGAAAAAAATACATCAATACTTGATAAGCAAGACTGTGCTAACAAGCCAATATGCATGACACCGTATCAGTAAAACAACCTATAATGAAAATAAAATATACGTGAATGTCAACTAGCTGTCAACTGTACACTACGTGTTTGCATTGCATTAATAGTCTAATATTAATATTTGATAATATATACTTAAACACCTTAGTTTTTTTCCGGCTTGGGGAAATACGCCGGATCCACGTGCAGCTGAGGTATGGGAAATGCTCATCATTGAATCGGTCCTTCAGCGTCATCTTGACTAGGTCCTTCCAGCGTAAACCCTGTGCGATCACCCATATTCAAGTTTGATCTCTTCA